>PVKH010049517.1:0-10084 GCA_004027955.1 Chaetophractus vellerosus | reverse complement strand
TTGACTGGGCTGTGTCAGTAGGGTATTGGGCCCCACCCCTCTGTGGGTGTTGTCTCAAGTATAAAAGGCAAGGACAAAGACAGAGGGAGTGGATTTGAGAAGCAGATTTTTGAGATGCAGTTCTGATGTTGGAGAGGGCCGTTCACCTGATAGTCTAGAGCTGACCTTGTGGAAGAAGCGCTAAGCCCGGAGAGAAACACGGCCCCAGCAGGAGAGGAACCCAAAGGCCTGAGCCCTGGCAGATGTCAGCAGCTATGTCAGCAGCTGTCCTGCTCCAACATGTGGACTTTGGTGAGGGAAGAAACTTATGCTTTGTGGCCTGGTAACTGTAAGCTTCTACCCCAAATAAATACCCTTTATAAAGACCAACCAATTATTGGTATATTTTGCAAAGGCACCTCTTTGGCTGACTAATACAGGGTCTATGTAGATATACTTCACTCTAAGTAGCTTTCCTCTTTTTTGTCTAGACCAGATTTATTGTAGTTCATGTAACCTGAAAGTAAAAAGATGTCATATTATTAATTTGTATAGTACTAGATTGCTCTCAAATGAAAAAATATGTTAGCACTAGTATAATCTAAATATTGCATTACACTCTTACCAATGAGCAAATGGCAGTGGCAAGTTTTTAGCTCAAATACATTACATCTATGTTTTAAATGCTTCTATATATGCAGATTTAAAATTATTAGAAATAAAAGTATAGTCTAATAGAAAAGAGTAACATTTTCAAACAGGTCATAAAATGTATGCTTTTTATGTGCTTTCATTCTTAATCCAGGAAAATTTTGCTGCATTTATAATTAACATTATTTAACAGTAGGAAACATGCGAAAAAATTCAAGTTCAGTAGGCAAAGAGGGATAAGTATCTTAGCTTAAAATAAGAGTTGTTCAGATAATATTGGTTTGGATATATTTATATTTTTCATCTCACATACATTGTTTTTTACGGCCTAGTATTTATGGCATTAAGTTTGAGCTTTAAACATATTAAAGTGCTTCTGTTTATATTAATGTTACAATAGTAATTTTGATCAAAAGATTACTAATGAAAGCTCCTGGCAGGGAAAATGTAATCTGTTGCATCACTCTTGTGTCTAATGAGGATTAAGTATAAAAAGGAGTTTATAAAGGATTTTTGTCGACTAGAATTTTCAGGCACTTATTTACCTAGCATTTCTCATAGCAGCACAGGTGCTTACTTCTCTTTTTTATGGGGTAAAGAAATATTTTTAACTTTCCTTTGGGAAGCGCAAAGAGGTTTTGGAGATTTATAGTCATTGTTTCTTAGAGGCCGTTGGGGGTTAGGTGCGCTTTGCTGCACTCTGCATGATTTGCTAAGTTTTGTTTCACCTACTGCTTGGCTTCCTCATTTTTCAGAAAAACTCTTCACTGCCTTATTTCTTGGTGGTCAATTTTTTGTGTCTTTGAGTATTTATCAAGCTGTTTTATATTTTTTAACTCATAAAACCAGAAGACTAATGCTTAATTTGGGATATGAAATACAGGATGTTAAAAATCCAATAATAGAGATTTTAGGTAGTTGGACAATAGCAGCAATGATAAGAAATACAATAGACGCTAATACTTAATGAACATTTGTTATATACCAGATTCTTTTTAGTGCCCTACTAACATATTTAATCCTCCCAACAAAATTATGAGGCCAATTTCCCCCACTTTATATGTGAAGAAATAGAGGCTTTAAAAGGCTAATAACTTTATCCACAGTCTACTAGTAAATGATTTTATACACAAAAATGGTCTCAGGCACAAAGAACATTAAGGAAAACTATTTTTCCTCTGCAACATATAAACATGTCCTACTGACATGGCCCAATCAAAGCCTTAATCATTATTTAATCAAGTAAAAGTAAAACCTCTGAATCCAATATAATCTAATATGCCCAGAGGAGCAGAGCAGTTTACAAACATAATCTAATATCTTTTTGGAATTCATAAACAATATCAAACTGTTACAAAACATTGAATTGCATATTTTAAATACATGAACTTTATATAAGTTATAGCACAATGAAGGTATAATAAATAAATAAATAAATAAATAAATAAATAAATAAATAAATAAATAAATAAAGTGGGTAGGGGTTATGGCATTTTCCCAGGTAAAAGGTAAAAGAGCCTAACTATGTTGCTTACAAGGAAAAATAAAAGCAATACGATGGAAGTAAGGTGAAGATAGAACGAATCTAGAAAAATAGTAAATGACTGAGATAGAGAGAGAGAATGATAGAGATACAGAGAGAGAAAATGCTAAGTCTGTGAGGGGCAAAAACACCAATACCTCATAAAAGGATTTGATAAATGGAAAAAATGCAGACACTTTGGGGAGACTGATAAATAAAATATTTCTTGTGTAAAGTCTCCCACCTTTTCACTGTGAACATTTTTTCTTCAATTATTCCTCTTTCATCGTCCTAAGTACCTAATAGTCTAGGTTTCCTTCTTCTCCTGTCTGGAGGCAAATGAACACATAAAACAACTCCATATAGCAATGACTTATTAACTCTTTCATTTAATTAGTAAACAGATGGTGAAACATACCATGTGTCATGCTGAACAATATCTTATTGTTTTCTAGCAAGGATCTAAAATTTAAGCTTCTAATTTTAGTTTTTCTTGTCAAATTTTATATAATTTACAAATTATTTAAAATAAACTTTTATAGATTAATCAATATCATGAATTCCAGTATAGCTCTTCTGAACCCTCATCCATCTTTGAATTCTTACTAGATGACCAGTGTAGGGATAAAAAATCAAATAATCCCCAGTCCCAGTTGATATATGGAAAGCTGCCTCTCTTTTCTTCAAATGTTTCTGCACTGTTAATTCCATCTGACTGTGTGTAGGAAACAGTCATCTATATTTTTATATATATTTAACTTTATTTTTAAAGGAGTTTTAGATTACAGAAAAGTTATATCAAGAACATAGGGATTTCCCATATATCCCACCCCCTCCTCCTCTCACAAATTCCCCTATTAATAACATCTTTCATTAGTGTAGTACATTTGTTACAATTGATAAAAAAATATTGATGCATTGCTACTAACCATGGTCTATAGTTTACATTTATGGTTTACACTTTGCACTGTACAATTTTATAGGATTTGACAAAATGTATAATGGCCTGTATCTGTCATTGCAATATCATGCAGAACAATTCCAAAGTTCCAAAAATGCCCCATGTTCCACCTATTCTTCCCTCCCCCTCCCCTCAGAACCTCTGGTAACCACTATCTTTAAATCAATGTTACAAGTTCTTCCATAACTAGAATAATAATGTCTTCTTTGGTCCATAGTTGCATTTCCACCTTTTCTTTGTTCATTCTTTAATCTTGAGGATTTGGGGATGACGGTATCCACCTGCTTCCGATTAAGGGAGCTTAGATCCCATGAGGTAGATGGATGGAACTGTATTGCTTGCAGTTGTAGATACTCTCTGATTTGGGGGATGGGTATTGTCTATCATAATCATTTTGATAGCTGTCCTGAGCAAGTCCAATGAATTGGAGAGTAGTGCTGGCTGCAGCTCTGCTGAGATTCAGGGCTCAACCAGCATATGAACAGCCCAAAGATTTAAGTCTCTTGGGCATATATTTAATGAGTATCATGCTACTTATCAGTTCAAATAAAAGGGGCAGAAGAACCATGTGTAGGGAAATTATAAATGAGACTAACTCTGGTACATTGGGGAAATAGGTTAACATATACTCTAAGGTAAGGCCCACCGATGGGGTGCCAATTTCCTGGGGTTGTGTGCCCTGCCTATAGTGTCCAGGTGTCTCTAAAGCACTCAGGAGCATACCTGCTTGAGGCATTGTTTACTGTAACAGTGAGATACACCTGAGATATACATAAGCAAAACATCTGGAATAACCTTCTGACTCACTTTGAGAACACTTAGCCATAAAAACCCATTTGTATTTAATATTTCCCCCTTTTGGTCAAGGTCTATTTCCAAATGCATCTCTGGTTGATGCTTGGTAAAAATCTCTCAGGGTCATGTCCCATGTCGGTGGGGAGGCAGTGAGCTTCTATGCTGTTTGGATTAGAGAGAAGCCACATTTGAGTAACAAGGAAGTTTTCAGGAGGTAACTCTGAGGCAATATTTATTACTAGGCTAAGTTTCAGTTTTACAAGAATAAGGTTCATAAGTACAAGCATTAATATCAAGGGCCTGGTGTATTGGTCTGTCCTTTTTCACTAGGCACTGCCTATGTACTCTAGAGATACTTGCCACTCTATTAAAGAATATAACAGGACTCCCCTGGATGGGAATTTAATATTTTGTTGGTTATTGTGTGGGTCTCCACCCACTGAGATAATACCCCATGACCATGTGAACTCATTCATATTCCATAGAGGCATGCCCCGGGTGCATCTTCCCTACACACCCACCCACCACTGACACCCTGAACCAGATATCCTCCCTTGTCATCCAAATCCTGCCCCAAAACAAAGCCAGAAAAAAATTTCATGTATTATGACTTTCATCACCTTAAGATTTGCTATATTTTATGTATGTTAATTTCTTCTGTATGTAGTAGATGTAATAACATCTTTCATTAGTGTGGTACATTTGTTACAATTGATGAATAAATACTGCAGCATTGCTACTAACCATGGTCAGTGGTTTACATTATGATTTACACTTGGCACCGTACAATTTTATAAGTTTTGACAAAATGTGTAATGGCATGTATCCGTCATTGCAAAATCATGCAGAACTATTCTAATACCCTAAAAATGCCCCATGTTCCACCTATTTTCCCTCCCCTCCCCTCAGAGCCTATGGTAACCACTACGTTTCAATTTTTCAAGAGTAAGGTTCATAGTTACATGCATTAATATGGAGGGCTTGACATTTTGGTCTTTCCTTTATTAGGCACTGCCTATGCAATCGAGAATCTTGTGTCTCTATTTGAGAATGTAGCAGGACTCCCCAGGATGGGAGTTTAACATTTTGTTGTTTATTATGTGGGTCTCCACCCACTGAGATAACACCCTATGACAAGAAGAATGCATTCACATTCCATAGAAGCATGTCCCTGGTGCACCCTTTCCCACACATCATCCCACCACTGATACCCTGTACTCGTGACCATCTCCTGCCATATTTAGCAAAAGAACATTCTGTAAAATTGGACTTTTAGCCACAGACCTACATCTCCTTAGAGATCACCTGCTCCTTCCTCCAATCCTCCCCCCAATTCCATGGATATTCCAATCCACCCCCCCAACCCTGCTAACCTTCACACTCCAGGACCATCAACCCCACTCACATCCCTGCACCACCATCACCTCCATCCACTGCCAAACCACCGCCTTCCACCTTATCATAGGTTCTGCCCAGATTGAGCATCTATTTACCACTCTCTACTCCCTTTCTGTCTCCTGGTAACCTATCTTCCAGATTCCATCTCTGTGAGTCTACTCAATCCACTTAGGTCATATCAGTGAGGTCATGCAATATTTGTCCTTTAGTGATGGGCTTACTTTACTCAACATAAGGTCTTCAAGATTCATCCATGTTGTTGTGTGTGTCAATACTTCATTACTTATTTTTACAGCAGAGTAGTAGTCCATTGTATGTATATATCATATTTTGCTTATCCATTCATCTGTTGATAGACACTTGGGTTGCTTCTACCTTTTGGCAATAGTGAACGATGATGGTGTTCATATATCGGTTCATGTCCCTGCTTTCAATTCTTCTGAGTATATACCTAGTAGTGGAATTGTTGGATCATATGGTGTCAAACTGTCCTCCACAATGGCTGCACCATTCTACATTCCACCAACAGTGTATGAGTGTTCCCTTTCCTCCACATTCTGTCTAATACTTGTATTTTTCTGTTTTTTTTAACTGCCAGTCTAATAGTTGTAAGATGATATCTCATTTTAATTTTGATTTGCATTTCCCTAATAGCTAGTGATGTTGAGTATCTTTTTGTGTACTTTTTTAGCCATTTGTATTTTCTTTTTGGAAAAGTATCTATTCAAATCTCTTGCCCATTTTTTAAATGGGTTGTTTGTCTTTTTATTTTCAAGATGTAGGATTTCTTTATATTTGCTGGGTATTTGGCCCTTATCAGATAAGTGATTCCCAAATATTTTCTCCCATTGAGTAGGTTGCCTTTTCACTTTATTGACAAATTCCCTTGAAGCACAATTTTTTTTTTAATTTTAGGAGGTTCCATTTATCTATTTTTTTTCTTTTGTTGCTTGCACTTTGGGTATAAAGTTTATGAAGACATTTCCTACTACAAGATCTTGTAGATTCTTCCCTACATTATCTTCTAGGAGCTTTATAGTCTTGGCTGTTATGTTTAGGTCTTTGATTCATCTTGAGTTAATTTTTGTATAGTGCATGAAATGGTGGTCCTCTCTCATTTTTTGGATATGGATATCTAGTTCTCCCAGAACCATTTGTTGAAGTGGCCATTCTGTCCCAGTTGAGTGGGCTTGGTGGCCTTGTCAAATATCAGTTGGCCGTATATGTGTTGATCTATATCAGAACTCTCAGTTTGGTTCTATTGGTCAGTATTACATATATTTTCATTGGAAGACTTTCTCCTAATCTGTTCAAATACCACTTTAATTTTCTATTGATGACTAACAAGTTAGCATACTCCTAGTGGTTTAAAACCATAACCATCAGTGCACAGTTTGTAAGCCAGAAGTCTGGGCACAGGTTACATCCACTGCTCTGTGTCTCACAGGCTGAAACAAAGTGTGGCCAGTCTGCATCCCTTTCTGGAGGTGTCCAAGCTCATTCTAATTGTTGGTAGAATTCAGTTCCTTGTAGTTGTAGGACTGAGGGCCTCATTTCCTTTCTGGCTGTCCCAGGTCCTGATTTAAGCTCCAGGCTGCTGTTGAGTTCTTGTCATATGGCCCCTTCCAGCTTCGAAGCCAGTAATAAAGAATTTCCCTGCAATCAAATCTCTTTTATACCTCTCTGCTAATCAGGTCAGGTCCACTCAAGATAATCCCTTTTACTTAAAGTCAGTGTTGTCAAATGACACAACCTAATCACTGGAGTGAAAGAAATCCATCATGGTCATAGGTATGTACACCAGGGACTAGGGAACCTTGGATGCCACCATGGAATTCTTCCTATCCAAAAGACGCCTCTAAATAGTGAGTGTTGATACTTAATCACCTGTATATCTGTGTGAATTTCAAGGAAATGGACATGTCTCATTGGCTCCATTTTTTAGGATAATTTATTCTCTGAAAATTAAAGATCTAATGGTTAATTCAATATTAATGCCAATATAGTAGTATGTTAAGGTTTTACATGAATGATTTTCATAAGTGGTTCTTGGTTCTATATCATGGATATTTCCTGTGGATAATTCTATAAAAAATAGCTAAAATTGATACACATATTTTTGTTATACACACTAGATTTCCTAGGACATTGTTATAAAGCAACCTTACAAATCTAGGAGTAGGCTAGTGGATACTTGGCCTTGCTATCCAGTTAATGCCATAAGCAGGCCAAGTGGATTAAAAAGATCCTAGGGAGCCCTTTTCCTCCAAAGGCATTTACTATTTTTACTAATTGTGCCCTGTATTGGTATCAGTTATTGATTCCAAATATGTTATATTTAAAGGAGGGTATATAATGGAAATTTTTAGTCGAACAATTAATAATAATAGTGCAATCATGACACTGAATGTTATATGCCAGATAAATCTGTTGAAAGTCTGATCTTGTCCTAGAAAAATAAGATTAAGGGAAAAGGGTCCCTCATAAAAAAAGAAGGATGCAAAATGTGTTGGATAAATATGAAGAAAAGCTATAAGGCAATAGAAAAGGATCATGGCGTATAATGTGAATTTCTCATATCTCTCAGCCCAAGTGAGCAACTGATCAGCTGCTATATCTCTTCTCCTATTATGTTGTCAAGAATGGAACATCCTGACATGATTCTATTCCAAATCAAACCTGGAAGAAAGTTGCAAAGGGTATCTCTGACCAATCTAGAAAACGCTGACTGAGTCCCAATGTTCCCAGGACAGTCAGGTGTTAGGAATCCATCTAAGATAGGCCCTTGCTATTGGAAACTCTACTCTGGCATCTAAGGGAACTGCTTCCCTCCCCCACCCACCTTGACACCCCTAAAACGTGAAGAACAAATAGTTTACTTTGGAAAGGATGATAAAAACATATTTGCACAGAACTAGGCATTCTATTGGTTCTTTATTGATTTTTATTATGATTTATATGAGTTGCTTGGTTATCCCTATCACATTTTTTCCAGCAAAATTAACTTGACTATGATATATGGAATAAAACTTTGGAGCAATAAAGGCCTAATTTTTTTTGTTTGATTCCAAACTTTTTCTCTAATGAGAATTCTAAGCCTGCATGTAAGTGCAAACTCAGCGCTTCTCTTTCTATTTATATAATTTATTCATTGTGTTTTCATAATGATTAAACTTTATACACAGGGCAATGATACAAAATATATATTTCCATTACACTTTCTAAGTCTTGTTAATGCAGAGATATACTACTGATTTTTATATAGTAATTTGGTATCCAGCCATATTGCTATATATTCATATTCTATACCTTGAATGTTAATTTTGGTTTTCTATGTATATTCTCTAAGTTATGATATTTGTCTTCCTTTCAAATCCTTATTTTGAGTTTTAGTTTTGAACTTTATTATTATAATGATTATTATTTTGTCTAGCAATGGTGACTAGGTTTTTTAGTGCAATATTCAATAATTGTAGTGATAGTGGAGGCCTTTTATTGTTCCCTAGTACTAAAGAAATGCATCTAAAATTGTTAACTAAAAATTATTTTTAGTAAAGTTTCATGAGTATTCTTTATCAAGATAAGAATATTTCCTTCCATTTTAGCTTAATTTTTTTTATCCTGAATGGTTGCTGCATTTTATATATGGAACTCTACATCTATCAAGAAAATAATATATTTTCCCTTTTAATATGTTACTGCGATGACTTTACATTTACAGGTTTTCTAATATTAACTTCTTGAGTAAATCCAGGTTGGACATGTTTTTTTATTTCATCTTGCTAGATTTTGGATGATATTTGTTGTTCTTTGGTTTTGTTTCGCTTTGCTACTTAGGACTTGATGGTTAATGCCATGTATCATCTTAGCTAGGTTATGGTGTCCAGTTGGCCTGATTATTACTCTAAAGGTATTTTGTAGATGGATTATCATCTAGAGTCAACTGATTGCACCAATGATTGCATCCACAATCAAAGAAGATTGCCCTTAGCAGTAAAGTGCACCTCCCCATCTATCAGTTGGAGGTCTTAAAGCCATATCTGAGGAGTTCAGAAGTTATAAAGGATCCCTGCCTCTGTTTCAGCCAGCCAGTTTCTCCTGGGGAGTTCGACCTCACCTACATCTAATCAAATGGCCCTTAACTATTCTAAACCAATCAAAAGTTCACAATAGGCTCAATTTAAGAACATAATTTTCTGGAGCCCACATAAAAGATTCAAACCAACACCATCATTATCACTAAAGGCTTGTCCATTTTAAAGATCGGCTAATAAATCCCAGTTGTTAAGCCAACCCAAGGTATGGCATTTGTTTTAGCAGCTGGAAAACCAAAACACCAAGTGATCGTGAGGATGAGGGTTTAATACAGTGGTACTGAGAATTTAAATGGTTACAGTCATACTAGAAAGTGTTCTTCCAGAATTAAGTAAAAGTATGTGTATAACTTTGGACTTGGAAATTCTACTTCTGGGCATATATTCCAGAGAAATTCTCACTCAGTTACATAAAATTATATAAACTCTCATTTGTTCTTGTTAGATGAATGTCCTTTTTGAGTGAAATAGATAACTAAAATATAGTGAAATAAATTTTAGAATATTATATACCAGTTAGAAGCAACAACACAGATTGTAAAAACATAATATGTATTAAAAGAGAGAAAAAGATTTTTATTAATAGACCAATAACCTTTGTATTATTTTACAAGTAGGCACACAATACAAAACTAAGTTTTATACCAACATTAATCTATTTTCAAAGTTATATTAAACAATAGT
>PVKH010049516.1:0-10097 GCA_004027955.1 Chaetophractus vellerosus | reverse complement strand
AAAAAAAAAACAAAAATCACCAATGAAAGACATAGAAAAGGCGCGTCTAAAGAAAAATGTAAGAATACCTAAATATCACGGGAGGCCTCCCATTCTTGTGTTTCACAAAGATACCGTCAAGACATGCTCCAATGGATATATCACTTCCTTGGCTGTCCTAAAAGGAGAAAGCAGTAAAAGAAAGATTCAAGAAACAGATACAAAAGAACTACAACAACTACACCAAGTTCCCTAACCTTATTTCCCAGATATAAAATATTCAGAAGATCTACATAGTAACCATTAGGAAGGAAAAAATCTGAATGGTATAAATGTGTCATCTTGTAAATATGTAAGGAAATTCCAAGTTGGGCCCTTTAAGGAACTATTTCAAGAGCATTTCTAAGCACAAACTGCAAAAAAAGGAATGTTTTACTATAAAATTTTGGTTATGAGGACCTCAGCTTTTAAGTTGCCAGCCTTTTGCCTGTCTTCAGTCTTTGCACATCAAGGAATCCTCGGGTTTCTCTATTATTCTTTCAGAATTGCCGAGACTGTTTTCAGAAAGTCCAGCCTCCACGCCACACCTACCTTGGCAGGGTAGCTCTCTTCTCCATACCCTTCCATTCTCTCTATCTCCTGCATGTACAGCATTTCAGCATCAGGAGCTGAGAGTCCTCTGCAACCCAAAAGATGTTTTAGTGAGATTGTTTGCAAAAACAAAAATGAACAAACAAAGCAAAACCTGATTTTCTAAAAAAAAAAATTATATATCAATTTGGCATAAAATAGTATAAACATTTCAAGTTTGTAGGCATCTGTAATTGATCATATCACTCCATCAATATTTACTGAAAACTGACTACAAGGAAAGCACTGTACAGAATGCACAGAATGCTGAGGGTTAGTTACGGAAGATCCTATCTCTTTTACTTTAGGCAGGGTAGGGAGAAGGCAGGGATAAAACAAGCCTCTCAAAATTCTTCAAGTAAAAGCTAGAATTTTTTCTAAACCACCAAGTAACTGCTTCTAATCTAAAAGATCAGGCATTACTAAGCATCATATGTTAAATGCCAAATATAAGTGCAGGGAATAAGGGCTCGAGGAGATTAGAGGATGGAAAGTCCTTCTAGCTTGGGTGATTGAAAAAGTATGGAGGGGGAGGGGGGTTAGGAAGGCAGTGAAGCTAAAGGAGGGGTGCTAGCTGCATGGAGACCTGCCTCTGCACTCTCATCCCCCAAAGTACTCCATGCTGCAGCATCCCAAACTCATGTGCATTTCCGTGAATGCCCCATGTTCCCTCACACTTGTATGCCTTTGCACATACTAATCCCTCTTCCTGGTATGCCTGTTATCCCCTTGTGCACCTGGCCGACCCCTAATACCCTTTAAGACTCAGCCTATGTATCGCTCCATCTTGGTCACCTTCCGTGATTCCCCCGGGTCTAAGCTAGATCCACTGCACTCTGTGCACACCTCCCACTGCATTCATGTTATCGTGTGGCACACATCTACAATACAGGTTGTATTTTAATTACTATTGTGATGGGGTGTCCTGCCTATCCCTTAATTTCAAGGCAGGTAACACATTCTTTGAAGGCAGGGATTTATTCTGTTTATCTTTGTATCCACAGAAGCCCGCATTCTGCCTCATATGGAGCAACAGTACTGACTTATCTTTTAAAGAAATGCACAAATGAATGAATGAAGGTAAGAAAAGGCAGGGTACTGTGTGCCTGAGGGATCAATTCTGCTGGAAAAAAGGGCTCATTCAGGATAGCAGAAGGTAAAGCTGGAAAGACAAGATTTCACCAACCTGTGGGAGGCCTGTAGTCCCAGGTTAGTGGATATAAGAAAAGACTCATGAGCAATTGGGAGGGGAGAGGGGCAGGTAGAGATAAGAGGAAAATTATATTTTAGGAAAATTAATCTTTTGTGTGGGATTGTAAGGCTCTGAGTTTAGAGAGACTTGCAGCAAAAGGTTATTTTTAATGGTAGGAGGTTTTAAAAATAGGCTATAATCAGGTTCAAATCCTATCTCTACCACCTACTGGTTGTGTAACTTAAGGCAAGTTATTTAGGCTTTTTGAACTTGGCTCCCCCATCTGGAAGATGGAGATAGTACTACTTACCTTAAGGAGTGATTATAAGAATTTAATGACACCTGGAACCGTGTGGCTATTTGGTTTAGAATAAGACCTACCATTCTCTAAGAGAGGATTTTTCTTACAGGCAACACACACAGATTCACCGTCAAAGGAAGTCACTATCTAGCAGCATCCCAAGGTACACGGAAGCTTAGATCAGTACAATCAGTACCACAGCTCTCAGCTCAACTTCCCCAGAGACGTGAGGACAGAGACGCAGCCTCCAAAAGTGTGCAGGGGGTAAAAACCCTGCACTTGCTGTCACATAAAAGAAAACAAATCTCCCTAATCTTGCAGTAACCTACGCAGGATTAGGTTACCACACACACCTTAAATACATGACCTAAATATATAGATAATTGGCACCCTTCAATAACGGGCTGCTTCCAACTGCTTCAGTTTCATCATCAGTAAAACCTGGATAATGGAATGAAACTAGGGGCTAGTGCTTAAACAGCATCTGGCCCACAGTGAGTGCTGAGTAAATGTTAGCTACCTGTAACAGTAGTAACTGTAGTAGTAACAGTAGTAGCAGCAGCACTGAAGTTCTTAGTTCAATTGCATCAATGTATATTTCATATTCAAATAGGCATTAGTTCTACACCATTACCAATTATTTCTTAGTATTTACCTGTATTTCTGATGTAGTAAAGCCACTTTTTGGGTTGCTTCTTCCAATACTTTTTCATCTTGTAACCACCCCTGAACAAAACACAAAGCAGCAAGTATGTAAAATTGCCAAGATTTCTTAGGAAAAATTATTGCTACTGACGGCTACCAACTCTTGTCACAATCAGGCAAAATCATCCATCGTATTAATATGTGCGTGCTTTGCTTAAGCATACAATCATGATTTTTAAAAAGGAATTAAGTGGCTTCTGCTCAGGAGTCAAAAAAAAAAATTTGTCCCATCTTCTTGAGTCATCCTAGAGAAAATCTCCACTGAGGTTTTTCAGGTTGGAACATCAACCAGCCAGTTCTGAGCCCAGCACAAGTACGTCATCTGTGCATTCTCTATTCACTATTCAGATGCTCAGAAGGAGAGCCTTCCACCTTCCTTAGCTGTTCCGATGCACAGTCTACATGTCAATTCCAACAACAGTGACTTAAAAAATGAAGATAGAGTCTTTTTTAGGTATCTAAAATTTTTTTACATTGCTGGTGAGAACCAAATTCATTTCAAGATAACTGTGAAGTTTCAAGCTTCAGTCAGAAGCAAAACACCAGGGTGGTTCCTCAGAAGGTGGACTGCATCCCTGTCTTTAGACTCACATCCAAATACAAAAACTAATTCTCTGGCGATGACCAGCGACTATAGACCCTTCAGTTTCCGTGGGCTTATAAGAACCAACAAGGCTACAACCAGGACAGCATTCACATTTGAGGTGGGAATTGATTTTTCAACACTATTCCTATCTACTAAGTCTGCAATACAGACTTCATTTCAGGGATTATGAAGAATATGGGGATAAAATATTTATAAAAATGCCCAATGAAAAAGGAAGTCTTACCACAGGAAACAAGGCAAATTTCTGCAGAAAGTCTTGGGATTCATACTGATCAAAGTCACCAAAATCAGCTGTACAAAATGACAAATATTCACATGTCAATTATATTTAATTTCCATTGCAGTACATGCACAAATTAAATACGTAGTATATAGATGGTATGATTATGATTTAGCAAATTTGTCTTAACAGCTATCAACTGTGTATTTTTAAAATGTCTTTTTAAAAACATTAATTAGGTAGACCCACGTGGTTTTGACTTTGAAAAATGCCTATGAATAAAGTAAAAAAACAAATTACAAACTATATATTATATGCTCTCATTTTAATAATAAATAACAAACAAAACCTACCCTGTTATCATGTATGCTTACTTATGCACAGAAAAACATCAGGAAGAAACCAAACTGCTGACAGTAGTGATTACCTCTGGGGGTGGAATTAGATCATTTGAATATGTTACAGCAAGATGTATTCATTTTGAAATTTTAAATTGTTGAAAAAATTGATAGTTCAGCAAAAAGCTTATGAGAAACTAACTCTTAAAGCCAAAGATGATACTTAAGAAGATTCAAAGTACTTTGAAAAGGAATGTGGCTCCACGTGTATCAGGCAAATTTTTTGTCAAAAATGACATCTCTCCGTGCCTGCTAATGTCTGGAGAATTTTATTACTTATTCTTCTGATTAACCTTCCACTCCCAAGGTTAAATGCTAGTTATTATTTGAAATAATGCCCCATCAGAAGTCTTCCCAAAATATATACATACATGTAAATACATGAAGATTAGGAAAGTAAGAAATGAAAAACTTAATTTAAAAATAGTTGCAAAATCCAAGATCTTTATCTTTACGATTGCTGATACTCTATAACCCAGGACAACTGTTTAAGAACCCAAACATTAGTGTAAAGTATAAGTGAACCTCATTCATTGGTTAGCAGATCTTTTACCCTAACATATTAGCTAGTAGCACTAGAGGAACTAGAGGAATACATAATATATTAAATTCTTTAAATGTATACTCCTTTTATTGGACTGTTTGTTCTGTTGACATATGATAAATATGATTAACCCTCCAGAAGTCTCACATTCCATTAAAGTAATCTAAACTCACTTTTTTCTAACAAGGAAGTCCCTTAGATAACAGAATAACATTTCATTAATATAAAAGCACTACAAAAATGTATACAGAAAGTCAAGTTTTAAAAACTTGCTGTTTTTTGTTGTAACACACATTTTAATCTTATAGAAGTATTACTTTATTGATTCCCCTTATTTACCTTGAACAGCTAAGCCTGCTAGCTGAATTGCTTGCTCTAATGTACAAGGAATGTTTCCTTCCAAGATATCTTTCTTCAGCTGCAGATAATACTGATACCTATAAAAAATGTCAATTTTTTAAAGTCAGTGTCACTATTACCTCCAATTGAGATGCAATGCATTTTACCATAACCTGGTAGAATAACAGTTTATAAACTGTCCGAATGAAACCATAACCCCAGAAGGTTTTGAATAATGGCTTGCCTATATCTATACATATACATACACACACAAACACATATATACACATACACAATTTATTTGCTGAATCACTTATCCCTAACTGCAGTTATTTCAAAGCTAAAACAATCTAGAAGACAACTGGTCATCTGTCTCATGTCCTGTAAAACAGTCACTGTATTTTGTTCTTTTCAGTTGGAGAAATGGAGAATCAATGGCCAGTTTTTACTTAAAATCCAGTAGCTTGGTAAAATAAGCCTTGGCTTATCTTGTTTGGTGAAATTTCCTAGCCCTGGCCAGAGAAAAATGGTTCCTAATATTTCAGAGCAGACTTACACTAAAATATTCTTTTATAAAATCTCAAAAGGAATAACTGCTAAAATGCTTTCTTAATACTCTGTAATGGAGGCTTACTTCTGATTAATTCTTCCCCTCTTAATCTTTTAATATAGGTATAACATATGTTACACGTTTTAGAATAAAAAAGACCTAGGTTAAAATCCAGCTCTTTAATTTAGCCTTTTGTAAGAATTTGGACAAATCATAAGCTGTGGGTTTAAACTTCATCACCAGTAAAATAAGAATAATATCACTCCTTCACAGAACAGAACATATTTTTTAAACATATGTAAAGCTCTTAATACAACACTAAGAACACAGCTGCCACTCAACAAATGGCAATTGTTTTTTGTTTGTTTAAAATGGAAAGATAAAAGAGAGTCAGGAGGTCATTCTGGAGGTTACACTTATGTAGGTTTTAGCCAGATTTCACAAACTGCCATACTAAACAAATGAAGGGAAATCTCTTTAAATGTTATGGTGACATATTCCCAAGAAGAATATTTTCTTCAGTTAATTATACACTTCAATAAGATAAAGGGTAATTAGGTAGAAGTTAGCTTGTGTGAATTTTCCTTAAAAATAAGACTCCAAAATATATATTTTTTTTAAAAAAAGGAAAAAAAAAATAAGACTACAACTCTATTAACCCATGCCAGTTAAATGCTAGAATTAAAATTTTCAAATAAGTGCAAAAGGAAAGAAAGGAATAAGTTGCCTTTTCTGTTTGACTAGTCCAGAGGAAAACGGTTACTACAAATACAGCAGGCAAACTGTTAAGAGTGACTGGTCTAAAATACAGTGTGGTACTGCATTTCAGTCTCCAGTTGTGCTAAATGCTCATCTTTAGTATGGCACATTTTGGTCTATGATGTGGTTTAAGGCCAAGCTAGATCCAAATTGGTTGCAGAAACACATAGACTATTGTTGCTTTTTTTGTTTTTAAATATATATATATATATATATTTTTTTTTTTTTAAATGAGGTATATTTCCATACACAAAGGAATTAGTCTGGGGTGGCCGGGTAACATGAGGCTCTCCACAATGAGGTGCTATGTCAAAGTGAAGGAAGGAATATTAAAGTGTCATCTCATTCAGTCATAGCAGCCTGGTAACCACAATGATAACAATAATTGGGTGCCCTGACAATAGTAACCACATTCCTATCATGACACAAATTGTATCCCTCCATTACAAGTTGTTGAGCAGGAGAAACAAGTGTGAGACCACTGGCATGGTTAAAGGTTTCAGAAGTATGTTGTCCAAATGTATAGCCAGCACCATGGAGAAAAATACCCCAGGCACCACGATCATCTGGATCTGACCATGGCAAATCACACAATGGGCCTTCATGTTGAACTTCTTGTAAACAATCCAGGGTCCTTATGTGATCCAGTGGATCTGTAGATGGAGAGAGGCCACCGTGAAGGCAGAATACCTGTCCATCTACTAAAACTATAAGTGGAAGATAAATAGATCTGTGAAATATTTCCAAACATAGGCATTTCCATACTTTCATAGACATCCATTTAAAAAGCCATACACTTGGGTAATTTATCAGCTTTCATGGTTTCCTCTCAATATTGTAATGCATTCTGGATAATGCATCTTTAATGCCACAAGAAGAGTCACAGTCTCCCCTGAAGAATAACCTCTTTCAAAATAGTTGCCCATGAATAGATAGTTTTGTGTCTGGTGGTGATTTCCCACCAATTCTAAAAAGTTCCGTAAGATCACAGAATTGAAATAAACATCTCCACAGACTGTAACAGGACAAGGAACCTCTTATACATTTGATTCTTTGTTAAAATGTCCTTAGCCTTTTCACACAGGGTCTGTACTTGGTTCTCAATAGGCTGTTTACCTTCATTCAGATGCTCCACCCACAGGTCCAATACCTTGATGAATGGCTGGTCGCCCACGGCAGCGCCGTCCCCTCCCGGCAGGATCTTCCCGGGTCCCAAGCGCCGAGCACGCTCCCCTCTCCCACCCGTCTCCCGACACCGCAGCTGCTGCCACCTTGTAATTGTTTTTACTTTTATCGTCACCAATCGTGTACTTTAAGCCAGTCAGCAATATTCGTCTATACCACCTGTTTTGATGGAGCCCCATAGTGAAGATTCATTCCTCCCTTCCTTTTATTTATTCACTCAACATAGTGACTACTATGTGTCAAACTTTGTTCTAACACAGGGGTAGTGCTGAAGGAAGATCAAAGACTCTCTGACAGGGCCTTCTATAGAGTCATCTTGAATCCAGAGTCTCTTCCAGGTTTGGTATTTTGAAGCAAAAACAGTTCATATTTGAATTCCCCTGAGAGCCCACCTCTTGAGTCATTCTGCAGGCGCTCTTACAAAATCCTCTTTATGTGAGCGAGCTTGTCAGGTCTCTTCCTTGTTACCAAAGAAACTGATCAAAACACCATCCATTCAGGAAAAAGAATTCAGACTTGACCTTTCCACTTCTAGTAGCAGAATCCACTGATCTCCCTCATCCGACAAACAGAATGCTGGTTGCTCTGAGACACTGCCAAAGAGAAATTTGAAACTTCTGCTAGGCGGCTTCTTCCAAAAGCCAATTTGAGGGAGGCTGCACTTAGGGAAATCTATCTATGGAATATGCTATCAGCCACAGACTCTACCATAAATTTCCTAGGCTCTTTCCTTAAATCAAGTAAAATCACTGGAAAGCAACATATCTTTACCAAATCATCTAATCCTTCCGCAAGAAGATTTTTTGCCTTACATTATGCTGTTGGCTGAATATTCAATGACCAAGTCTTTACATTATGCTCTTGGCTGAATAATTAATAGCCAAAGTACTGAGTACTTTCTTTCAAGAAAGATTTCTTATGATAGTTTTTAGTATTTGCTGTTTACCAATGTCTTGGCTTTCTCCTTTAAGTACTCTGTTACACATGTTTGATCTTTGTCTTCAATATTTATGCTTCACTTTCATAGCTTCTATCATTTTAAAATTGATCTCTATCGGCTTTATTGTCATGTTCATCTGTTACATAGCCAAATTATTTCCAAGCTTTTCTAAATTAAATTTAAATCATTCTTTCATGGCATCTATTATTTAGCTCATTTTGCAATATTAAGTGGCAATTTTCCATCGCTTTGTGGTCACAATTTTCTGATGTTTTCATTTTCTGAAGATGTTATTCAGATTGCTATACTCTTTTACTTTCTTTATTTTTGTTGTTGTTACATATCCCCCCTTTTTCTGCTTGCTCTTGCTGTGTGTTCTTCTATGTCTGCCTTTTTTTTTGTCTCCCCCCGTTGAGGCAACGCGCTGAGTCGGCCCACCACGTAGGCGGCTATGTTCTGTTTCGTGGGCGCTCGGCTCTGTCTTTTTCGCAGGCAGCTCAGCTCCGTTTCATGGGCAACTTGCCCTGCCCGTGGCGGTTTTGCCCTGCCCATGGCGGCTTTTTTGCCCCGCCCACAGCGGCTTGCCCCTCAAGGCGGTCTGCCCGCCTGGAGAGGTCCCCGGGAACCAAACCAGGGGCCTCCCATGTGGTGTACCGGCGCCCTATCCACTGGGCTACAGCCAGGCCCCTCTTTTACTTTCTTAAAAAAGATCTTTGAAGGGCTTTTTTGTAACACCTTTACTAATGTATAATTGATATGTAATATCCTGCTCATATTTAAGATATACAATTTTAACAGATGAATACACCCACAAAATCATCACAAGATAAGGAACATACCAATCACTCCCAAAAGTTTGTTCATGACCTTTATAATTTCTCCCTCCTACCCTTCCACCCTTCATAGGGAGCCACTGATCTGCTTTTGGACCCTATGGATTACTTTGCATTTTCAAGATTTTTCTACAAATGAGATCATAGTCTATTCTATCTCTTTGTCTGGCTGGTTCCACTAAGCATAATTATTTGAGATTTATTAGTGTTGTTTGTATCAATAGTCCATTCTTTTTATTGCTTAGTAGTGTTCCATTGTATGTACATGCCACAGTTGTTCTATTCACCAATTGATAAACATTTCATGTCTTTTCAGTTTTTTGGTATCACAAATAAAGCATCACAAATATTTGTGTACAAGTCCTTGTATAGTACAGCCCAACAATATACCAGAAATGGATTGGGTTTTAGAATGGGGATTTATTAATTTAAAAGCTTACAGTTCTGAGGCCATGAAAGTGTCCAAATCAAGGCATCATCAGAAGATGCTTTCTCCCGGAGCTGCAGCTGTGGGCAACAGGCACATGGAGGCATCTGGGCCTACAGCTTCAGGCTGCTCCATCTGTGACTTCTCTCTCTCACCTTCTGTGGGTTCCACTGATTTTGATGATTTCAGCTTCTGGATCCCTGGACCTTCTCTTTCAACTTCCGCATTCCTCCCTGTGCAGCTTTTTGCTGTATCTGTGGCTTCTTATTCCTCTGTTTATATAGGACTCCGGTAAGAGGATTAAGACTCACCCTGGGGGCCGGCTGTGGCCCAGTTGGTAGGGTGCCGGTTTACCACATAGGAGGCCCCGGGTTCGGTTCCCGGGTCCTCCTCGAGCGGGCAGTCTGCCTTGAGAAGGCAAGCTGCTGTGGGCAGGGCAAAGCCTCCGCGGGCAGGGCAAAGCTGCCAAGCCCCCGCGAGCAGGGCAA
>PVKH010049515.1:0-10091 GCA_004027955.1 Chaetophractus vellerosus | reverse complement strand
ATGGAAAATATTTTAAATACATTTTCAATGAAAATAGCTTCACTGTATTGAGTTGATTTCTGAAGTGGCAATAATAAGAATATTCCAAAATTGATAAAGCCATTTTAACCCCTTACAAAAGTTAATTTATAGTCCACCAAGATGAGTAGGAGAATGTTTTGATGGGATTGGAAGGCCCAGCAGACAAAGATCACAGAAGAGCTTTGCGATTGGCTCCCATATTCCATCCTCACATTAAATGTTATGAAAATTCAGCTAAATAAATGTTCAGTTCAAAACATAGCATAAACCCTGCCTAATAAAACCGTGCAAAGTCTATAATGCAAAGATTCTATTGAACTTTCTTTACACATTCCCTTTTCCTGTGCATCATCTTAGTTTTCCCATGCTCGGCCTCTAGGCTATTCAGCATTTTCTTGTCTGACAAAAGTCTCTAAAGGATAGAGTAGCAGAGGGACATGATTAGTGTTTATGACTGAGAATACACTTATAGCCAGTGGTACTGGAAAGGAAATTTACATTTCCAATATGACAACGATATTTCTAAATTTAGAACATGATGTACTTGAAAAGTAAACTGTTAGTTCATGCTTCATAACTGCTATCTGTTTTCAAATGTGCTCTAGAATAGCACATCTTTCTAATAAGCAAAAATGAAACAAAACATTTGGTTGAAGTATTTAGGAATTCAATGCATTTAAGACAGAGCCCATTTTATTCCAATAATTTTACTTGATAAATGCATAAATAATGGAAATCATTGGGTCTACAACATGGATGACTAATTTTTTTTTTTAATTAATGGCTTTGTCATAGGTTATCCATGAGTGGTAAATATTTTTAAGTATGTTAAAAAATTATGGAAATACTAAAGAAAGGGCTAAGACATATCATGAGATGTTTATAAATGTGTATAAATCTTTAATAAAATTAAGATCATATTTCTCATCTAATAAAGAATGGTATTACGGTGATTTTGCTTTTATCCTAGTGACTATTCCCACTAGCAAGCTTCAAAATATGCACACTCTATACAAAGTAGATTGTATAAGGCATGGAGCTATATAATACAATGAAGCATGGGGTGAAAGATGGATGATTAACAGTACAAATATGAGAGTATTTTCTCATGAACCGTAGCAAATGTACAATACTAATACATGGTATTAACAATAGGGGGTGTATGGAAAATATATACTAAATGTAAGTTATGGACCACAGTTAGTGGTAATAGTCTGATGACGTTCTTTCATAATCAGTAACAAATGTTACTAAAAGTCTTGCATTTCTTTTATTTTCTTCTTTATGGATCAACTACCAGAAAGAAATATTCTATAATATTCCCCAGGGTACATTTCAATGATGACTAGTCATTTTTATTTCTTTATCCTATTTTTGTAAATAGCAGCTGTTATTAGATGCACACTTCTTTGTATTTTTTGACTTCCTAGAGAATTGTTCTTTTTATCATTATTATGACTTTCTTTAAAACTAATACAACTATCACCTTGTCTCAAACTTTATTTTGTTTGATATTAAAATAGCAATTCCAGCATACTTTACTTTAGCTTTGTCTGGGTATATCCTTACCTACCCTTTAATCCCAACCTTTCTATAAAATTAAGTTTTATGTTTTTTTCTTATTAGAATAATTGAACATAACCTGGGTTCTATCTTTATCTGCTATATAGTACTCACTATATTGTTTAGGTTTTGTTTTTAAGATTTTCCTTCTAGTCTCAATTTGTGATCATATTTTAATATCAACAAATATTGAATGGTATAATTCTTAATTGCATATTGAAAAAATCATATAATTCACTGTTTTCTCTTAATGTGATGATATGCATTTTTTCTAAATAAACTATTTTTATCCCTAACATAAATATCACTTCGCTATAATGCATAATAAATTTTATATATCACTATATTTGATTTGCTTATTATTTGGTTTAGAATTTCTGCATGCATGATCTTGAGAGTGATTGATCAGTAATTTCAATTTGTTATATGTTCCCATCAAGATTTTGGTATCAAACCATGCTCAACTCATAAAATGAGTTGTGAAGTATGGAAAGTATTATTTCTTTTTTCTTCTCTGAAAAATTTATGCAAAATTAGGGATATATCTTCTCTAAATGGTTTGAAGGTTTCTCCAATGAAGTCACCTTACCTGGAGTTCCTTTTGTGGATTTTTTTTCTTTCAATAGAAGTATCAGTGTTCAGATTTTCCATTTATTCTGGTGTCTGTTAGGTTGGGTTTTTTTCAAATAAATTGCCCCTTTTTTGTATATGTCAAAATTAGTGATCTAAAATTTCTTTTATTATTTATCACTGCCACGTCTGGAGAGTTTACAGTGACATAGCCTTTTCCTATCTGATATTGGCAAATTATGATTTCTCTTTTCTTCTTTATCAGTTTTATTAAGACTATATGGAATTGTATTATTCTTTCCAAAGAACCAACTATTGACTTTGTTGATTTTATTTGTTGAATAATTTAACTGTTACTTTCTGTTCTTAGCTTTTTACTCCACTTTACTTTCTTTAGATTTGCTCTTCTGTACTTTTTATAGCTTTATGATATAGGTGCATAGATCAATGATATTTGGCTTTCTTCTTCTAAATCTTTACACTTAAGAATACACATTTCCTTTTAAGCACTCTGTTAGCAATATTCAACATATTTTGATATTTTTTCAATCATATCTAGTTCAAAGTTTTTGAAATTTCTCTTTTAAATTATTTTTGAGCTATGGATGATTTACAAAAGTTATTTTTAATTACAAACAGTTTTGAAATTTCCACTTACTTTACAGTTATTGATAACCAGCCTAGTTTCACTGTTGTCAAACAATTTACTCCGGATTATTTCAAATCTTTAAAATCTGTTGGGGTTGCACTAACATATTTTCATTTTGTACAGTTACTGTTTTCTTATAAATAATGTCATTATTGTGTGTATGCATATTCTTTCAGACAAGTTTAATATTTTTAGATATTCTATACATTTACAAAATATGTGTGTTTTTCCTCTGTTTTATCAGCTATTTAGTCTATTAATGTGCCCCACTGTGATTGTGGATATGTATGTTTCTCCTTATATTTGTATTGATACTGCATTTTCTGGAGCATAAAACTTTGGTTTTTTTCTTTGTGGATTAACTCATTTAACTTTTTGAAATGATGCTGTTAATCTCTATCAATGCTTCCTGATTTAAAGTCCATCTTATCTGAGAAAAACATAGCTACTCTAGCTTTCTTTCTCCGTTCTTTCACTGGGTTTCTGGTTACAGCATAGAGTTCTGGTATGTAAGTTTTGTTTTGTTTTATTAACTATTTTAGAACACATTAATGTAATTCAACAGTTTCTACCTTCCTTGTAACTCTTGCCATGCATTTTAAATCTACTTATGTTTAACCCCATAAAACATTAACATTATTGATTTAGTGAGCCATTATTCATTTTCATTTACCTACACATTTGCCTCTTCAACACCCTTCCTTCCATCTTACAATTGAATACTTCCATCTAACAGTATTAACCTTTTTGCCTGGAGACTTAAATTTATTATTTTTAAATGCATATCTCCTGGCAATGAATTCACTTTTTCCCCCTTCATTTCACTTTGATTTTTGAAGTATTTATAATCTGAGTATAGAAATTTTTGTTTGCTATTCTCCGTCAACCCCTAAAACCTACAATTTCCTCTGATTTCAGTTATTTTTAGTGAAAACTAACCATCATCCTTATCTGTAGCTCTTTTGAGAACAATGTTCCTCCCACTCCAAAGGCTATTTATATAATTTTCATTTTATCTTTAGATTTCTTCATTTTCATTCTTGTGCTTAGATATGGTCTCCTCTGTATTTATCCTATTATATGTTACTTATTTTGTATTTGTGAGGTTTTTCTATTGGTTTTGGAGGATTCTTAGCCATAAAAAATATGGAATTTGCCGTTTTCACTCCTCTCTGGAAATCACAATGCATGTGTTTTAGAACCTTTCACTGTGGTCTGCATTTATTCCCTAGGACTTTTGTCTGGATTTTCCTGTGTTGTCGCTCCATGCATCATGTGCATATTCTAGTTGGTCTGCTTCTCAGTTCGCTAATCTTGTCTTCTGCTATGGTAATGTTATTAAATACATCTAATGAGCTATTTTGCAGATATTTTATTTTTCAGTTTTAGAATTTGATTTGTTTTGAAAGATTACAATTTTTGACTAAAATCCATACCTTTTCATATATTTTCTCCATCTTTTTCTCTATTTATTGATGTTATTGAAAATTATACCACTTCTGATGTGCTTCATATGTACATAGTATGGTTCCAAATATATAATATACATTAACATTGTTTAATTCTCGAACACCCACTTACTAATATCATTTACATTTTGCATTGTGATGAGTGAGGGCAAGAGAGATGAGGTGATCTGGGCAATGTCAGTTGGAGTTGAATGTAGGCAGACCAACTTCAGAGCCCACTCCGTTAAACACTAAGCAATAGGAAATTTACTTTTGTAAAATTTACAAAATTCCTGTGACTATCATAAAGATATTTTAACTATTGAGAATTCTTAAAGAATGTAAAATAAAAAAAAATAATACACATATCTAAAACCTATTAGATTACATTTTAAAAACAATGAGCAATCTGGGCATAGGAGACAGCAAAATGATTAAATATATGCTAAGTATGCTATAGCATAGGGAACTACAGGGTTTATGTTGATAATTTGAAAGTAACCTCTTGAAAAATAATAAGGTAAAATAGATATAAGATTTTGCAAACAAAGGAGAAGATAATATAAAGATAATATAAAGATAATAAAGATAACATAAAAAGTAGAATCTCTACTAGCTCTAGGCATGCGCAAAGGGCAATAAATGTTTATATGCACAATATTAATTGATAAAAAGCATTGCAAGGCTCAAACATCTTTAAAATGTATTTACAATTGATGATAGTATTCCACTCTTAGGAATGTTTTTAAGAAAATTATGAGAAATATAAGCTTTCTTCATTATAATAAAGAAAACCTTAAAAACAAATTCAGGATATAATCTAAAAAAGGACATAAAACTGTATGTGTGTATGTGAGTATGCATGTGTATATAATATGTAGGTATATACATATATATTGGTAGATTTATTCAGTTTTGTAAAAATATATCATTATAAATAAGAGGCAAATTGCAAATATAACAAACTTCTCAATGCAGGTTATTTCTGAAAGCATGATTATTGAAGTTTTTTAAATTTCTTTATATATTTTGGAATTTTCTGAAATAGCTATGATGAACATATTGGTTTGATAATCAGAATTGGAAAGGAGTAGATATTATTCAAAGAAATTGACTAAATAATTGGGTATTACTTTCATAAGTCAATGTACATGAGAAACTCGAAAAGTACTTTTCCAAAGAAGATGTACAAAATACCATAAGATTCTTTAGTGAAAGAAGAAGCATTTCCAAAACAACTCTTTAATTCATTCACTCTTTTTTTTTCTGCTTTGTTTATCGAGCAATTATATCCTGTAATGTAGAAATTACTGAGGACACACAGAAGGATAAAGAGTGACTATGTGAATGTGCAGTTCAGGAAAACTTCCAGTGGAAAGAATGGCATGGAGTCTTCTTAATCGCAAGATGTCTACTTCGTGCTATAGTGTTATGAAATTCCGCAACGCTAATACTTTCCAACGGAAATTCTAAAATACTGGGGCTGAATAAACAATGATCTAATCCACAACTTTAATTTCCACATAAATTGTGGTCTTAAATTGCTTTTTTCAGGACCTGTAAATTTCTAAATACAGAAAAGTGCTGTTTCAAGATATTTCTTCTGTGAATTTAGTCACGTCTGAAACTGTTTAATCACACATTCAGTGATCAACAGGCCTACAGAAGCAGAAATTCTTTAACATCTGTATTTCATTTTCAGAGCTCACAAGTTTTTCCCAAAGGAAAGCTAATCAGTAAAAGAGGAAAAATATCAGCCACATACAAACTGAAGATGAAAAGTCTAAATTGAGAATTGATAGCTCCTAAAATTTACACTTTCAAACATATAGCAGGATAATTGTGTAGATAATTGTCCTGTTCATGGATATTTGCCTTTGAATTGTTATCCCAGCCTGTTTCACCTTCCCTTTTGGCCTGGGTGCTATTTATCATAGCCACAAACTAGAACAGGCAAAGAAAGTTTAGAGAAAGAACCACAACCAGTCACTTCAGCACATTATTTCCCCTAAATCAGCAGTAAAACTGGATAAAACAGTCAAAACACAGTCATTTAAAGACTTTGAGAGAAAGTGGCAGAAAAAAGAGCTCGAGACTTCCCAAATATATTTTTGTTCTCTTCTCTGTAATTATTAAAAGAAAATTTGCATAAAGCCATAATTATGAGTGTTTGGGCTTATAACATATGGAGATGTAATATAAACATTATAGCACAATGGAGGGGAAAGGGAATGGAATTATATTGGAACAAATAAATGAAACCAAATAATAACTAGAACACGTAAGAAGTATGGCGAAATGCCAGAAATACTAAATATGTAGGTGAATATATAATAATTTAATATATTTTTCCATCTCTTGAATTTCTATGAATTACATAAGGTATATAAACCAATTTCTATAACACTGTATCTTGTGGTTTATTACCTATATAGATAGAATGTGTAAGACACAATCATATATAGGAGGGTTGGTAAGAGAGTTAAATTGGAACTAATTTCTATGTTACCAGAATTGGTTAAAATACATATATTTAAGCCACAGGACAACTACTAAGGGAATAACTCAAAACTCTAAAATAAATATATTAGCTAAAGAATTAAAATGGTTTGCTAGAAATTTTCTATTTTAATGTAAACAGAAAAAGTAACACAATGGCAGATGTAATTGGAAATGGATTAAATACTCCAATTGAAAGGACTTATTGTGATATATTTATCAACAAAATAAACAAGAGAGCTAAGAATTCAGTCAAAACCTGTATGGAAATGTGTCATGTGACAAAAGGAGCATGACAGTTCATAGGAAAAAGGGGGCAATTCAACAAATAGAATTGGAAAAAAAGCATTATTCATATGAAAATCAGTGCCCTTGCCTCAAATAATATGCAAGATCAAATGATACTGAATAGGTTAAATAAAAATATTCTATAACATTTTAGTACCAGTACATAACTGACTTAGTACAGTGCATAACTGTTTTCTTAACTTAGATTAGGGATGGATTTCTTAAACAAGATTCAAAAGGTACTATTAAAAGAAAATATTGACCATTTTAGTAGTTAGAACTATATTCATCCAAAATACCTTAAAGAAATTTAAAAGACAGGTTATAAAGTAGAATAATATATTTCTGGAACATTTACCTGGTGAAAGTTGAGGATCAAGAAACTAACATGTTTGACCAATATAAGATGTTCAAATGTACCGGTGATTAAAGAAATGCCAATGAAGACTGAATTATGTACCCCCAAATCAAAGGCATATTCTTGATCTTAATCTGCATTCCTGTGGGTGTGAACTCATTTGAAAATAGGACCCCTTTGCAGATGTAGTTTCAGGTGAGGTGTGGACTCATTTGTGAATAAGATCTAAGATCTTATTTAGGTGGGGCTCAACTGAATCAAGGTGGGCCTTAATCCATGTACTGGAGGCCTTATAAAGAGAAGTCAGAGAAGGCCACAGGAAGGAGGCAGCAGCCAGCAAAACCCGGAAAGGCAGACACAAGGACAGAAAGACCACCATGTGACAGAGGGCAGAGACGTAAACCAGAGAGCCTCAAGGATTGTGCCAAGCCAGCACCAGAATGCTACAGACTTTGGGGAGAGTCATTCATTTCTAATCCTGAATTACACAGAAATGGCTGGCTAGTTCCAAGTTCACTTAAAACATGGGGTACTGTTCTCTGGGGACTAGCTTTCTGGAAGCTTAGAATTTCCCAATAAACTGATGACTTGATTTTGGACTTCTAGTCTCCAAAACTATATGGCAATACATTCCTGTTGTTTATGCCAACTTAGTGAGTGGCATTTGTCATAGCATCCTGACAAACTAAGACAGTTATATACCAATTACACACATTATGTTGATAAAAACAAAATAAAATAACTGACAATACCAGATTTTGCAAATGCTTTATATTAACCAGTTTTTTTATATATAGCAGTTAAGGATATGAATTGCTTTGGTTTCTTTGGGAAAACTATTGGCATAAACTTTAAATTTGAGGCACACAACCCAGCAATTTCAGTCCTAGGTGTGTACCTAAAAGAAGCTCTGCCACATGTTCACTAGGATACATGTTTAGGAATGTTTGTAGAGGCCTCATTCAGAAGAACAAAACTGAAATTGACCAATATCAAAAGAAGAATAAATTATGGTACACACTTAGTTATTATGCAGTAGTCAGATGGAGAGAACCCTAACCATAGCCACCATTGAGGGTGGATTGTGGCCATCTAATATTAAGGAAAAGTAAACTCAGAAAACTGAAGGCAGAATGATGCTTTCCATACTGTTAAACAATTAAAACTAAGTGAATATTTAAGGAAAATATATGATAAATCTATATTAAAACTGCAGAAGAATGGTAATCACAAATTTCAGGATAGTGTTATATTAAGGGGAGGTATGCAGAGAGATGGGATTGGGAGGAGCACATTGTCAGTTATAACTTACAATCAGGAGATGTTTTCTTCCCAGAGACTTGCTGCCAGTAATCCCAGACTCCTCTGATACATGACAAGGCACATGGCAGCATCTACTGCTCTTTTCCTTCTCTTCTGGGTTTTGTTAATTTCAGCGTCTTGCATCCATGGCTTTCTCTTTCTCTCTCTGTATTCATCCCATTTATAAAGGACTCCAGTCAGAGGATTTAGACCCAGCAAAAGCCATTCCCTAACCAAAAGGCCCTACTTACAATAGGTTTACATACACAGCATTGAATTCGCTTATGAACATGACTTTCTGGGCTACGTACAGTTCCAAACCATCACAATAGGCATTTTAGTTTGCTAGTCTGCCAAATGCAATATAGCAGAAATGGGTTGACTTTTACAATGGGGACTTATTAGGTTGCAAGCATACAGTTTTGAGGCTGAGAAAAATGTCCAAATCTAGGCATCATCAGGTAATGTTTTCTCCATGAAGACCAGCTGTGGGCAATCCTGGATTCCTCTCTTATATGGCAAGGCACATGGCGGTGTCTATTGGTCTCTCCCTTCTCTTCCAGGTTTCATTGCCTTCTGCTTCTGGCTTCCTCTGGTTTTCTCTCTGCTCCTGTAGCTTTCTCTCTACATTTTCTCCCATTTATAAAGGACTCCAGTAAGATGATAAAACCCACCCTGCTTCAGGCCCTACTGAAGTAACCCCAAAAGGTTCTACCTATAATAAGGTTATACCCAATAGGAATGGATTACCTCTAAGGACTTGATTTTTCTGGGGTCTATAAAAGCCTCAAACTACCACACTCCATGCTCTGTACCCCAAAACCACAAGTTCTTTCCATGTGGAAAATATATTTATTCCATCACAATATTTCAAAAGACTCCATTTTAGTAAAAATATTAAGTACAAAGACTCATCAAAATAGGTTATAGGTTTGACCTGTCCTGACACAAAATTCCCCTCATGCTGTGGACTTGTGAAACTTGGAACAAGTTATCTGCTTCCCATATACAAAGGAGGGGCAGTCATAGGATACATGTTCCCATTTTCATAGGAGAAAGTGGAAGCAAACAGAGGTCACAGGTCCCAAACAGTTCTGAAACCGTGTAAGACATACTCCATTAGGTTTCAAGGTCTCAGTGTCATCTATGGAATGATGGATTGCTTTCAGGTCCTGATGAAGTGGCAGACACACTCTTGCCAAGGGCTTGCCGGGTGGCCATGTTCTAGGCTTCACCCTCATCAAGCATCCTGAAGGCCAGCCTCTCCACAATACCCAGAGTATGTCCTCTCAGAAGACTGAGGTGGCAACAGTCTCTGAACAATGAGGCAGAAGGCCTTCCCTCTTCAAGTGCAGGGTCTTACTCACCCTTTTCAAAAATATGGGTGGGTTTA
>PVKH010049513.1:0-10101 GCA_004027955.1 Chaetophractus vellerosus | reverse complement strand
ATGTAATAAATTAAAAAATAAATTTAAAAAAAAAAGTAGCAAGGAAAGAACTTGAACTCAAGGCCCGTGGCTGCAAGTGCAAGACTGTGCCAGCAAATTTTCCCTTGTACAAAGGTTTATCAATATCTTCTCTCATAACACTCTGATCTTTAATAACTCTCCCCAGTTGAACCTTCCTATGAGCTCTTTAAGTCAGGAAATGGTTTCAGAACATTTTAGGGCTGCTGAAATATTAGAATATGGGGAGGATTTTTTAAAGCTCAAAATCCATAACCAGGGAACCGGCTGTGGCTCAATTGGTTGGGATCTGGTTTACCACATGGGAGGCCCCGGGTTCGGTTCCCAGGGCCTCCTGGTGAAGGCAAGCCGCTGAGCAGTGAGCTGACGCAGCAGGGGGAGACAAGCAGACACAGAAAAACACAAAGTAAATGAACACAGCAAGCACAAGCAGCAAGGGGGGGATATATAAATAAATAAAAATAAATCTTTAAAAAAAAAAGTCCATAACCAGTCAGAGGTAGAGTATTATTACAACTTCCCTCAGCCAGGGCCAACCAAGGCTTACCTTGTTTTACTGGTTTATTACCCTCTTTGGTTTACTGGTTTATTTTTGGAAGTAGCCATTTTATGCAGAAATTGACCTAAGGATTTTTAACCATAATAGGTTAAGACAGATCGCCAGGTCACTGAATCTGAGAAAATGAATTTAAAAATTAAGTCACTTGCCTAAAATCCCACAGCAAACTAGTCCCTTCTGAGCCATCCTTGATTCCCCTCTCTCTCCCCATATTGGTCAACAAATCAGGTTGGCTGTACCTCTGATATACAGCTCAGGGCCATCCCAAGTTCTGCATCCGCCTGCTCTAGCTTCTCTTACCCAGACTACTTGAATTGCCTCTTCTCATCTCCACGCCACTAATCTTTCCTGTTTCCAACCTTTTTTTACAAACTGCTGCAGCTATCTTTCTAAATTACACAAGTGATGGCTATTCACCACTGCTTTAAACACATGTCTGCTCCCCAGCCAACAAAATGCATGTCAAACTGTTCAGTCAGGCCAATCACACTCTGGCCCCTGCCTGCCTTCCCAACGACACCGCCCATCCTTTCCACCATAATCCTACCCTCTAGACCAGGGTTTCTCCACCTCGGCACTATTGACATTTTGGGCTGGAAAATTCTTTGCTGTCAGAGGCCGCCCTGTGCATTGCAGGATGTTTAGCAACATCCCCAGCCTCTACCCACTAGATGCCAGTATTAACCTCCACCAAGCAGTGATAATCAAAAATGTCTCCAGACATCACTAATTGTCCCCTGGGGATAACTGCCGCAGGTTGAGAAGCACTGCTCTAGACCAATGGATCAAAACAGGGGCGTAAAAGACAATCCACTGGGGTATGGAAAGAAAATATGAGACCCACTATTGCTATTTTTCATCTTTAAAAATTAAAGTTTATCCTTATTAATATTTAATAGATGGTCCGACTCTAGCAATCCCACTCAGTCCATATGTCAGTCCCGCGTCTCATACAAATCTGACGGAACCCTAAGGGAAAAGTGGGAGCACCACAGCACAGAAGGATGATGGTGATATATCCTTTCAGCACACTGAGATGCATTGCAGTTCATGTGTACTTGGTTAGGTGGATCTACCGATTACATTCTTTTAAATGAATTAACCGTCATAAAACAAATAAGAGGCTTAAAAAGATTCCTGCAAAGAAACAGATTAAAGGTACCACAAGCATATATGAACAACAAGAGCATGGCAGAGCTGTCATTTCTATTCCTGATGGAAACTCTTCATCAGTCATATTACAATGTAGAAACAAGCACAATCTAGTAAGATTTGACAAGAAGTTCACCAAAACCTTATTGAGATTTTTTTAAATATAGTTTTACATCCTCTATTATTGGTAATGAACTTCCCCTTAAGTTCATTATTAATACTGTGCTTCAGATATAAGCTAACAATAGCAGCACATGAATATAACTTATAAACAAACAAGCATGCATATATGATGGGTACTTTTTTAAAAATCTATAGTGCTATTCCAGCAAAAAAAAGTTTAGAGACCACTGCTCCAAACCAACGCTGTTCAGGAGTACAACCTGTGATGAAATAGTCTCTGTGTTGTCCAAAATGGTAGCTTTATCCACAGGTGCCTATTGAGCACTTAAAATGTGGCTAGTGCACCTGAGGAATTAAATTTTCATTTTATATAATTTCAGTTCATTTAAATTTAAAATAGCCACATGTGGCTAGGGCCTACCATATTGGACAACACAGAGACTATTTGGACAGCACAGCCCTAGCCACTAAAAGATTACTGCTACCTCAAAGGACACAGCTCCTGCAGAGGAGGTGTAGCTCAGTGGTTGAGCACCTGCTTCTCACGTATGAGGTCCCAGGTTCGATCCCCAGTATCTCTTTAAAAAACAAAACAAAACTATACAGCTTCCCAGCAAACATTGCACTCTCCTGCTTTGGGGACTCTGGTTATCATCTCTGCCATTCTCCCCTACCTTGTCCATCTAACAATAAGGTCTCATTTTTTGAAGACACACTCAATGTCTTTAGCTCTCCCTGACTACTTCTAGCCCCTCCCCCAAATTAATTGTGCCTTCATGTTTGTTCCCCTAGCCCTTCTTTTGTGTCTGAAGTCCTGTGATTGTGAGTTCCTCAAGGCAGAGCCATGTCTTAATCAACCCTGCACAATGCCTAGCACTTAGAAAGTGCCTTACATTCAGTGAACAAGTCAAAGAATGAACCACAAATCATCTCCCAATTCCTACACCAAAGTATGGCTCTGAAAAAGCAGAGAGGAGGCTATTCTTTGCTACCTCACAGTGCAAGAAGCTACTTCAATACACAATAACATCACTGTTATTATAAGTGTGAACTCTTTCAGAAGCAGATATCACAATAAACATGCTAAATAAAAATAAGCAAAACAACATACTGGATAAACACTTAAAGCAAAAATATAATTGGTTTGTTCTTTGCTTGTTAAGGTAATTTAGTAAACAATATTTGCTCTACTTCCCAGTGCCTTGAACTCTTTTGGAGGAATAGTATACACAGTTATTTCTTATGTAGGCTCAGAAAGCATCCCTTTAAGAGTGCCTGAAGGTAGATGGCAGTACTAGAATCTAGTAACTAGATCCTTTTCTGAAGAGCCAACTTTCAAATACTGAAAGTTAAAATGACTGCTCTCTATTTTCTCATGCAGTAATATTTTCTCATGTCTGTTTTATTAATTAATATTCATCAAGACCTTTCCTGTGTACTCTACACAGTGTCAGCTAGGAAGGTGAAACCCATGTGAAACTTTCCTCATTACCTCTCATTTAATGAGCCTTTGTAGCAAGACCAAAGGAAAGGATCTGACCATGGCAATTGCTTATTCTGGACCTCATTTCTGAATTCTAGATTTGGCTATATTTAGCAAAGCTATAACTGTCATCATGCCGGAAGCCAGGAAGAAGACACCATTCAAAAACCACCCCCTGAAAATCTGCAGCTGCCTCTAAAAACCAGACTTCCCAGCAGGCAAAGACATCCCAAGAGGAAGGGATCAAATTGGTGTGTCAAGAGAAGACCCCAGGTACTTACGACTAACTGCTCTGCCTGGCATTCAAAGTCTCCCAGAACCTGATTTCTTCCTATTCTCTCCAACGTACCATCTGCTTGGTCAAACATCCTCCTGTTCACTCCTTTCTGTTCAACTGGTCCTCTCACTCCCCCACCTGCTTCTGTCCAAATCCTTCAAGCTTCCTGCTTCCCATCTGACTCCTCCAGGAACCTCCCCTGACCACTCCGTCCCTAGTCACCAGATGCTCCCTTGCACCACAATTAGCATAGGGCAAGGCATGCTAGTGCACACTTGATAGCTATTCAATAGCTATTTTCAAAGGGCCCTGGGCTCCTGAATAACATGAGCAGCAACACATTCAGGGAACAAATGTAAAACAAATGTAAAAGAATTTCATTCTACCATTCTAAGTTCTTCTTTCCTCAATTCTGGTGGACAGAGCTCATGCTAACTAGTCAGTATTCCCAGACCTTGACCATATTGTTTCACCACTCCACACCTTTGCACAGACCATTCTCTCTGCCTAGATGACCCTGAGTAACCGTCAGGCTGAACATCTGCTGGGTGACTTCCATTCCTGCTCAAACTGTTGTCATCTATAAACCCTTACCCCCAAGCCATTTCTCCTTATCATCCCATAACATCTTTCTAACAAATACCTATTGGCCATCTACTACAAATCAAGGGCCATGCTAAGTGCCGGACACTTATCTCATGTTTTTTTGGTAGGTCTCTGAGCTCCAAAAGAGCCGGGCCCATGTCCCATTCATCTTTCTATATCCTGAACCTATTACAGTATATGCCACAAAAAGGGCACCATAAATATTCACTAAATGAATATATGCATATGTCATATTGATATCACCAACTTCTTGCAATTAAATGCAATTGTGGTTTCACACACAATTTTAAGCCTTACTACCTTGTTCTATAGGTAAGAGAAATTATCCAAGTTTACTGATATGGAGACTTACTCATCCTCATTAGCCCACGAGCTGGAATCCCTTTGTAAAGGTGAGAAAACTGTTCTAGGGGGGCACCTAGTCCACCTGATGCAGTTCTGGAATGTTGTCTGAAACACGGCAGGAATTCAACAAATTTACATATTTTGTTTATATTTTTAAATTAAATAATATTGTTGGAAGCTTAGGTGTGAGGCCTCATTTAGTTAAAGAGGTATGATGAAAACACAGCTTTCTCATTCCTTCTTGGAGCACGGGTTCATTTTCCCATTGAGCTCATTCTGGAAGCTCAGACCAAATAGTCCCTTGACATCACAAAAGCCAAAGAGAAAATATTCCCCCCTGTATCCAGCCCAGAGATAGTGTGGCAGTTTGAAATTATTTTATGAATGCCAAAAACAGAAAGCTTATGTTTTTAAACTAATCTATTCCAGTGGGTATGATACCCTTTGATTGCATTAAATTCAGTTGAGGAGCCTTTGATTAGATTACTTGATAAGATCAATTCTGGGCTTTTGATTGGACTACGTTAGTGAGGCTTGACTCAGGTTGAGTCTCCACCCCTTTGCTGGGTCTGATATAAATGGAAACACAGAGAGAGACTCAGACAGACACAGGAAAAGGAAGCCACCATGTTTGATTCTGCCATGTAAGAGAGAAGACTATAGGATAGCTTAAGCATGACACCCCAAGAGGCTGGGCTCACGGAGCAGCTCAAGAGGGGTGAGCCCAGAGAGGAAGGCTGAAATTTCTGCAGAGAGGTGGCCATCTTGCTTCACCAGGTGGCAACATGCTGAGATAAACAGTAGCTGACTTTGGTGAGGAAGCACCTCTGATAGTGCCTTGGTTTGGACTTCTCACGGCCTTGGAACTGTAAGCTTTACCACAAATAAATCCCCTTTATAAAGGCCAGCCCATTTCTGATACTTTGCATCGGCACCCCTTTGGCAAACTAAAACAAATAGGCATAACCCACTAAACTTGGGATTTAGAACCTTCACTTCCAGGAGGCCAGCACAGCCTCAGGGCTAGTGAATGAAACCAGGCCAGCAGGGCTGATGCTGATGATGGAGAAATGGCTCCCCACACATTCTCCTGTCTGCTCCAGCCCCTGCTCCTTGGGATTCCTACAATTCCTCACTGTAAAACGCACACCAACACCCATATTAGAGAAAAAGGGGCAATCAGTGGGATGGTAGCAACAGGGACTGTGTTAGAAGCCCCCATCCCCAACCCTTGCTGCACTGCCTGGCCACTGCCCTGGGCACTCCATGCACAGCTCTTACTATCCTTAGAGACCTCTGGTGGACACGTCATCACATGGGGACCCACAGAGAAGAAAGTCCAGGAAAGGAACAAGGCTACCCAAAATGTCGACTGAGCCTTTAAGACCTGGGCAGGCCCTTGCAAAGAGCAACTGGCTCTGCCCAAACACAATGGAATAAAGTGATTGCTTCAGATTGCTACAGCCAAACTAGCCTTGACATTCTCCATCCCACCAGTCCTCCCTCACAACTGTATAGATGATGTAATGTTGATGGAAAATAATGACTACCATTTACCGCACACCTAAGAAATGTTAGGTACTTTATATACAGTCTCATTTCATTTTCAAGGCTACCCCATAGGACTGAGGTTCTCAAACTTTACCTTCCCCCACATTCTCTCTCTGGGGAACTTGTTAAAGTCCCCACCCCACAGTTTATGAGATAAAGCCCCCAAATTTGCATTTCTAACAAGTTCCCAAATTATGCATATTGCTGGTCTAGGCTCCACAGGTGGAGAACCACTGCTATAGGGAAACTCAAGAGAGGTGTGAAATGTCTTGCCCAAGGCGCCATAGCTGGTAAGGGGCAGGGCCAGAATTTGAACCTAGACCTGTCTGACTCTCCTAGCCAGTGCTAGTGACCACACTACTGTACTTGTGAATGTATGCCTTATCTTCCCAAAGGCACTGTCAGCTTCTTAAGGCACATTCCACACTTTATACCTCTCAGAACCTAAGACAGCATCTGTACGTAGTAGGTGCTACATAAATACTTTGTACACTGGCTCCTACATATCTACACACTTCTATGACACACCATTCCTAACTCAATTATAGCCAAAGAACATAAGAAAAATAATCTTACCAGCCCCAGTTTTTCTATACCCAGTTGTTTTTAAAAAATTAAATAAAACTAAAAAAATCAAGGCCAGTTACACCTTTCCCTGTGTCTTCAAACAGGTTAAAACCCTACCTCACCTCTGTAGAATCCTATCTTTAAAAAAAAAAAAAATGTAAGTCCACTGATCTCCCCAATGTATCACATTCTCTCTTGCTACTCTGAGATCTGGCTAAATCCTACTCATTCTTCAGTTCTCTGTTTAGACGTCACTTCCTCAGGCAGTCAATGCTTGGCTCCCTAAAACTGGGGGCTACCGCACCCTTGGCTTATGATGACACTTATAACTCTATCATAACTGGCTATTTTCTATCTCGTAAACTCCAGCATTTAGTTTAATGCAGAGATTAGCCCAGTGCTCGGCGCGTTACAGGCACTCCATAACTATTTGGCCAATGAATGGATGAATGCAGAGTTGCAAGCCCTAAGTTCCACATAAAAACATCATAATATGTGATGTGGCAGTTCTCAGGGATGAATTTCAGGGAAAAGGAGGGCAGCCTAGATAACAAAAACCAATTGTGCCTTTTCTATTCCCTATCACTCTTCTCCAATTCTGAGAACTGAGAACAGGCACTGCTTAGGGAAGCAGAATCTATAAAGAGACAATATCCTAGATGAACAAAATGCTCCTGGGTTATGAAGTCAGCAGAGGCCATTCTGAGGGGAGGAAAGAGCCCTGCATCTCCTCATTCTTCCTGATTTCTCCCTCACATACACACTCCTTCCCCACACCACACCACCCCCACCCCCACTGCAGTCAAGGGCTTTAGCACAGAGATGAAAAAGGCAGATCAGACTCAAGGGTGCGGATCTGGCAGCGGGCACAGAAGCATCTCCCATCCTGCACCAAAGCCCACAAAGAAGGATCCAGAGGGACAGTGACTCAGGCCCCGGATTAAGTCCAGCTACAGCAGTATTGAGAATGGAAAAGAGCAACAATTTCACAAAGACATAATTGACAGATATCTTTTTTTTTTTTTAATGGTGCTTTTAAAGTTCAGGCTTCAACCCTACCCCTAGAGAACTGGACCCTGCTGAATCCAATGCTTACACAAGCTGAGAGCCAAACACAGCTCCTTCCTCCTCCCAACTCACCCGCCTGCAATACTCACCATGACAGGCATTTCCCAGGCCCGGGTCAGGACCCTTGCTTCAACCTTAGCTTGCAAAAGGCTCCTTTTTAAAGGGGCTTCTCAGCTTTCTATCCTCTACCCCTACCCCAGCTAATAAACTCTTTCTCCCCATGTTGCAGTAATACAGGCCACCCCTTCCCCCATCCGTCTCTCCCTCTATAACACAACCTACAGCAGGTTGGCCCCATCCAATTAGTTTGAATAGCTTCATGCCAAGGAAATTGCTGCTTTTATTAAAAATAAAAGCACACTAGGTAGGCAATGGGCTGTGAAAAGTATGAGTCTGGCATAATTATGAAGGTCGAGGTTAAGGTTACCCAAAGAGACATGCAAAAATTTCCCTAAAGCCTGGGGGATAGTTATGTATCTACATTATTAGTAGATCTACAGATGCACACACAAGTAGAGAATTTATACAGCAGATCTAAATAACATCCTCTCCAATGGAAGAAAAACAAAATTAAAGCCACCTCAGTTTTAGCTCCTCAAGTAATTCTTTGGGTTAAAAAATAAAACAAGAAGAAGGGCTTGCAACCCTGAATTCAAAACAACTACATTCATTTCATATAATATCTATCTTAACTACATCTTGGGAACCTGATTACAGTTAAGTCAGGAAACAAACCTAGTCAAATCCAAGAGCCTTGGCTGCGGTAGCTGTAAATTTAGAAAAACACATTCCCATTCTCAGAAAATCCTCTTCCTTCCAAAGCCTGCCCCTGGAAGTGGGAAAGTTGGGTGGGAGGAGAAACCCCTCTCTTTTCTTAAAGGTCCCCCATCTCCACCCTTTCAGCCTTCACAGCAGCATTTCAAGTTTCAGGGGGACGACAAACCCACTACCTTGTATTTGATTTAAAGCTCTAGACTTTCAAACATACGTTTTCTCATCTGCTCCTCTTAATTCGGTGAGGCAGACAAGGGTGGCTCCTCAACGTTTTTTTAAAACATAAAAGGCCACTAAGGTAAATGATATCCGGCAACCTCCATCCGCCCTGTCACTTTCAAATCTCAATTTTAAATCTCTCAAGGACAATGAATCACAGGGCAAGAGACGGGGGAAGGGAGGGTCAACTGGTCAAAACCCATTCATACATTCAACAACCAAACAACCAGGGTCCTGCCGTATCAGCACAAGATTTCAATTTACGGCGCACCGACCGAGTCCCACCGTACCTTCCGCCAACACCTCGTCCACAGTGACCTGCTGTCGCCCGATGCCAAAGACCCTTCCGATGTAGCCACTGCCCAGGCCCGACGTGCTGCCCCCTCCTCCGCTGGAGCCGGAGCCCAGGCCAGAGCTTCCCTGCTCTCGCCGGGAGTCGAAAAACTTCTTCATCTTGCAAAAAGGAACCGCAAAGCAAAAAGCCGATGGTGTCTAGATTGTTGTTTTTTTATTATTAATATTTTTTTTTTTAGGGAAACAAGCGATCCAAGGATTTCTTCTCGGATTTCAGCTCGGAGAGGAGCCACCCGAATCCGGGCGTGGGGGTGGGGGCTGAGGGAGGATGCCTATAGGAATATGCGTGTCAATCGCGCGGCGGGTCCCCTCCTCCTCAGGAGAGCGATTCGTGTAAGTTTAAACCTGTGATGACAGAGGAAGAGAAGAGGATGAATCAGTAACACACTTAAAAATTCAACTGCCGAGACCTCAGGGGGAGCAAAAGCCATCATCCGGGGGAAACGCTTCATGCATTTTCTTGGGGAGAAAAACCCCTAAGGGTGAAAACGCATCCCCCGCCCGGACCCCGGGATCGCCGTGCCCGGGGCTCGGAGAAAAGGGGGATTCGGGCCGCCTCGGACAGCGCCGACCCAGCCGGGCACTGCCTCTCCCTCCTCCCGGATCCTCCCTGCCGCCCCGCGAGGCAGCATCCCGGCGGCACCCACTTGAGACCGCTCGGCGACCGGCGCCAGCTACCAGCCCCGTAACATTGTCACGGCCGTCCGATCATGCGACGCGGGTAGGAGGCGGCGCTGCAGCGAGAGCCGGGGCCGCGTTCGGCGCCCGCCCGCCCGCCAGCTGATCCTCCCAGCGCCCGGCGGAGACTGCCCCGCCGCCCCTCCCCCGCGCGCGCTCCCGCCCGGCTCCATCCACCCAACCAGGAAGTGACCCGCCGCCGGAAGTGCCTCTCGGGACGGTGCGGCCCGGACTCGAGTCGCTCTTGCGGCAGCCTCTCTATCGCGACAGATGGGAGGCAGTCGACTGAGGGGAGAAAGGGGTCGGGGAAGGGGGTCTCAGTGCGGG
>PVKH010049512.1:0-10094 GCA_004027955.1 Chaetophractus vellerosus | reverse complement strand
TGGACTCAAACTGATTCACCCTAATGATGTGGTTGAATGAAAACCCTAATCTTAACATAATTTAATCAAAGGCATCTCTTCTGAATCTAATACAATCAAAGGTTATCATGACCAGTGGAAAAGACAAGCTTACAAACAATCTATATCTCTTTTTAGAATTCATAAATAATATCAAACCACCACAATCATCTTGAAAATGTTGGAGTCCTAACTTTTTCCAGTTTTAAAACTTATTTCAATAATATAGTAATCAAAATATATTACACTGGTACAAGGACAGACATATATACCAATGGAATTTAATTGAGAGTTCAGAAATAAACTTTCATGTCTATGGAAAATTTATTTTTGAAAGTGGTGCCACATCTATTCCATTATGAATGAATTGTCTCTTCAAAATATGGTTTTGGGAAAACTAGACAGCTATATGCAAAATAATGAATGTGGCCCCAATCTCTCACCATATATATAAACATTCACTAAAAATGGATTAAATAGGAAGAATAAGAACCAAAAGTATAAAAACTTTTGGAGATTGAATTATGTACTACAAAAAAAAAAACATGTTCTGAAACTTAAGGCATTGTTTTAAGTAGGGCAATGATGATACATTTTTTAGTTTAAGATGTGATGAACTGAATCCATTTAAATTGTAATAAACATCTCCAGTTCTTTATAAGCAGAATGAAATTCAGATGAGTAGAGAAAATAGAGAAGCTGGAAATCAATGCATTCAGAGTAAAAATGAAAATGACACCACCATGTACATTGCATTTGACAGAAAAGTCAAGGACAAAGAATGACTGCTAGCCAGACCCAGAACATCACAGTCTTTGGGGAGAAAGACCAGCTTCTGGTTTTGTTAATTTTCTCTCTATATATTTTTTTTAATTCTCAATTCCATTTATTTGTGCCCTAGTCATTGTTATTTCTTACCTTCTGCTTGAATTAGGATTAGTTTGCTTTTTTTTTTTTCATAGTTCCTTCCAGCATGCAGTTAGGTCTTTGATTTTAGCTTTTTCATCTCTTTAATGTAAGCATTTAAGAATATAAATTTCCCTCTCAGCACTGCCTTTGCTCCATCCCATAGATTTTGATATGTTGTGTTCTTCTTTTCATTCATTTTGAGATATTAACTAATTTCCATTGCAATTTCTTCTTTGACCCACTGATTATTTAAACTGTGTTTTTTAACTACCATGTATTTTGAATTTTCCAGTTTTCACCTGTTTTTGATTGTCAGACACATTCCATTATGGTCATATAATTCCAGTCTTTCTTGGTGTGTTGAGACTTGTTTTTCACTCAGTGTGTGGTCTCTTCTGGGGAATGATCCATGCACACTTGAGAAGAATATATATCCTGCTGTTCAGGGGAGCAATGTCTATGAATGTCTATTTGGTCTAATTCACTTATTATATGCTTAAGTTCTGCATTTCCTTATTTTCCTCTGTCTGTCTAAATGCTCTACCTATTGATGGGAATTGTGTTTTAAAATCTCAAACTATTATTGTAAATATACCTATTTCTCCCTTTGGTTTTTACAGACTTCAGGTCTAGAAGGAGGATGATTTCCTAGCATAAAGTGTCTAGTCATAGCTTGTTTGTTAAATTTCTCATTAGCTTGGGTCAAATTAATCCTAGGTGAAGCAATTTTTTATTCATAATATCATTTGGAGGCCTTTTCATACCAATAAAAAATACATTCCATTGGGTCTCAGAATTACTATTCCTTTTATTTTCTTAGATGACTCACAAATGAACAATTATTTTCAGGTCAAGTGTTGCCCAAAGTTGCCACTGAAAGGCCAATTCATCTTGGTTGAAAGTTATGCCATTTAGAAAGTCAGTTTCAACATTGTGTTGTAATAATATATAATGATCAAGGGATTTTCCCTGTCCAGTGACCACTGCCAAAAGAAATTCTGATCATCTGTGTCTCAGCACATGGAAGAGTGGAGAGAATGCTGTATCTGGATCAAAGGTAAGCTCCAAGGACAAAAATCATGACTGAATGATAACCAAGTTCTCTTATTTTAGTGACCCACAGCAAAATTTTCCAAATGAATACTGGTATGGTGAGAATTATTGGCTATATTTGATTTGCTTTAAAGTGATTTCCTTGAGTAGAAGCAATGTTGTGAGGACTATAATGGTAGTTAAGTCATTTTAAAGGGCACACATATGGTAGTTTTGGAAAAAGCATTGTGTATAGAGAATGTAAATCAGGATCCAGAAGAAGAATCTTTTCCATCAAGAACAATATGCTGCCCCTTCCATGATGAACATGGTCCAATTTAATTAACCTGCCATCAGGTAGCTGGGTGAAAACTTAGGGGAATGGTCATATTAGGGACTGTTTGTCTCTGATGCTGTCATATTGGGTGCTCACCAATGGCTCTGCCCAGTTGGCCTTGTTAAGTGGAAGTCTATGACAATGAGACTATGCATAACCTGCATCCAAACCACCATAGACACTTTTTTCCTGAGACACTTGGACAATCGCTAGGGAAAAGGCTGCCTCAAATTAACAGTACACATCATCTTATCCACTTGATTATAAACCAGTTCCCTGCTAAAGAAACATTCTGGTTAGCATTTACATGGGATACAGATAGGTTTCTGTTTTCACCCATGCAGAAAGTTCTATTTACACACCTCTCCCCAAGAAGTTAGGCTCATATTTTCCAGGTCCCTTTAACACCCTTGCAACACAGTCAAATTACTGGGTACAGCCCATGAGATTTTATACAATGCACACCTGTCAATTTCTCTTCCCAAGAAAAATAAACTACCAGATATACTGCTCAAGGTTCTACACTATGTGAGGATTTTCCTCCACAACTGTCCTATATTAATAAACAATAAAGGGGCTATAATACTGTGGATGCCCATTTTTAGGTGGTGTATCTATATTTTATAAAACCCTCTATACACAAGGCCCAAGTTTTCACTTCCTATAAGAAACTCCCTAAGAAGTCAAAGCTCAGGACTGGGTCAGCAATGGTAAGGAGAAAGGAATGGAGGCCATGAACATTTTTGTTTTGTTTTGCTTTGTTTTTATTATTGTTTTATTTTATATATATATATATATATTTAGGATACATTGATTACATAAATGTATGAGCATTTGAATAACTTTTTCAATAACTTACTTATGTCTTTAGGGCCTACTAGAGCCTGATCTCTTATAAGCCACTTCCATTTGATGATGGAGTGCTGCAGCACATGCCCAACTTAGTTCCTTAGTGGGTCATACATTTCATTATGGGTAACTCAGTTATCATGGTATTAGATGGCCCATGGGTAAGCATTCAGTCTCCACTGAGGCTCAGTAATAGGCTAAATTCTGTTTTGCAAAAAGAGAATAATTATCTACAAAGGATGGCAAGATTTGTTCTCAAATCCCACATTTCTGCTCTGTGATTCTCATTTAGGACCCTGACAAAGTCTCCAAACAGCACCCTTTTTGCCACATACTCTTCAAGCACCATTGTATACAGTATGGCCCTAGTGGCAAAATAGCTTGCATGTTAGTCAAGAATTGTTGCAGAGACTCCTCATACTCCAGTCTTCACTCAAAACTAGCAGCTTTTTCTTGTGTTACTCAATAAATGGACCTGAGTGACACATTCAAATGAGAAATATGTTAGTTCTAAGCTGCTGGCAAGAACTCTTGATATACTGAACCTTTTTAGGTTGGAGGACAGGGCAGATGCAACATATTATCCTTCACTAGGATTGAGATATCTTCACTTTGCCTTCGCCACTGGTTGCCTACACATTTTAATGATATGGAAGCTACATGAATTTTCATCGAATTTATTACCCATTTACTGTATACAAATATCTAACCAATAAGTCTAGAGTAGTTGGACTTTTTGCTCACTAGTTCCAATTAGCATACTATTTGATCAATATACATGCAGACTAGATTATAACATGAGGCTAAAGATTTTCTATACCCCTGCAGAACAACAGTGAAGGGGTTTTGCTGGCCTTGCCATCTGAAAGCAAACCAACATGTATTGGGGGAAAAAGTGTTTGCCAAAGCAATAGCTTCATACCAAGTACCTGGGGAGGGGTTTAATTTTTTAAAGCAATGATGCCATATGTGAAACAGCAACTGCAATTAGATTAATAGAATTAGCTTATGATAATCCAAGGTCATTCTCCAAGATCCATCTGCTTTCTGCACAGGCCAAATAAGAGTGTTGAATAGTAATATGATATAATCACAACCCCTGCATCCTTTGATGGCACTAATCTTCACCATATATGTGCCAACCTTTTTCTAAACTCTCTATTCAGTTATATTATTCAAAATATCTGTGTTTTCAATAATACCACACTCCCTTGATTATCTTAGTTTTTGTAAATCCTAAAATCAGATTATGGGAAGTCCTCAAACTTTATCATTCTTTTTCAAAATTCTTTTGATTATCTTATTCCTTTGCTTTTGCATATAGGTTATAAAATCAGTTCATCTATTTCTGCAAAAAAATGGTTTGCTTAAATTTAAATTGTTTTACATTGAATTTTTACATCAATTTGGGTTTGCTCTGAATTAATAGATCAATTATTACAAAAGGTGACCTACCAATGTCATATTTCTTTATTTATTCTTTTTGTTCAGATTCCATATCAAATTTTACCTGTCTGCAGCTAGAATCTGGTTTGTGGGACCAAGGCATCCATGCATTTTAAAAGCAACTTGTACTATTTTTTTCTTATTTACATAGCCAGGTCATAGCTGCTAGGTTAGTATATGAGTTTCCATAGCAAGGAATGACCATATAAAACTCCCAACTTGTGACAATTACTTCTAGCAGTCCTCTAATCTTCTAATGCTCATTCCCATAGAATAATACAGTTATCTGTATACTGCCCTAATTCTCAGGTTAATAATTTTTATCCATAAATTTTTCCTCTCATTAAGATTATCAATGAGCTTAAATTATCATGCATGCCACTTTGAAGTGTAGCAGTTTAAAATTTAAATGAGAAGCATAGTAATTTTTATTAAATACTCTTAAATTGTTAAAAGCTTGCTTTCATTTTATTTTATAACATACATATGTATTGAATATTAAAGGACTTATAGAAGTTTTATTTCCAGAAATATGAAACTGGGTTTAAGGGGATTTAAGTTATTAGCCTAAAGCCACATAGCTCATACATACCAGACCTAGGATCATGTGCTAGAACATAAATATTACATTCCTTTTTAATTCCTATGCCATGTTATTTTTCCACTGAGGGATCACTTTTTATAGGAATCAAAGTGCTTAAATGTAGTCATTTTTATCGTATAGTTTGTTGTTCCAGAAACATTCACTTGAATATTATGGGGGAAAAAAATCTCATCTTGTTGCTTTTTGGGTGCAGAAGAGAGTTACTATGTTTTCTCCACATGTATCCCCTATAGAATTCAAAAAGAGATTAATGAGCTGGCATAAATATTCAAATATATAAAACTCATAGTGTTTTTAATTGAGTGACCAGTTTATTTCCAGAGGTAAGAAGAAAAGTTTTTCATCACCTAAACAATATTTTAGAAGCAATTACCCTAAATCTCAAACTCAAGTATGAGCTTTATATTTAAATTAAGATAAGGTGTTCCAGTTTACTCAGAGTTGTATTAAAACTGAGGCACATGCCTTCTAGGTAACATAGGTAAGAAAATAGGAAGGACTCTCTACATACTTAGGTAAGTAGAGCTGAAAATCAGAAATTTTCTTTAATTGTTTTGATGTAACTTAATAGAATAGGAGCAATAGAAATAACAGAGTACATTTAAATATTATGGAAATTACTTTTTACACTTTAGTTTTAGCTAAGTTTTAGATTTACATTTACAGAAAAATTACCCCAGAAGTATAAGGAATTCACATATCACCTCCTATTATGCCCACACACATAGTTTTCCCTATTATTGACATCTTAAATTAGTGTGGTACATTTGTTATAATTGATGAACCAATATTGAAGCATTGCAGCTAACCAAGCACTATAGTTTACATTGTAGTTTACACTTTGTACTCTACAGATCCATAGGCCTTGGCAAATGCTGAAAATCATGGGTCTGTCATTGCAGTATTAAACAGAAGTATTTCACCATCCCAAATATGCCTATCTCTCCTGAACACCTGGCATCCACTATCTTTATATCAGTATTGCATGTTCTTCCATCAATAAAAGTTAACAACCAAAATAACAACTAATTTACTTTGGTGCTTGGCCACACACCCCCATAATGAATTGTTCATTCCCCAATTCTGACATATACAAGAAGGTGTCTGTTACAACAGCCCCAGGCTGAAAGGGGACTCAGATACCACAGGGCAGATGGAAGGAATTATCTTGTCCACAGCTGCAAATATTCCCTATTTTTTGGTTGGGACTGGTCCATAATCATTGTTTTATTTGTTGTCTTGGGAAAGCCCAAAAACATGGAGAGTAGAAGTTGTCCAGTACTCTGTGCAGATTCAGATCTGAACTGGCATTGGAACACTTCAAAGATTAAAGTCTTTAAGAAATGTACTTAACAAGTACATTGAAAAGTATAGGTTCAAATAGAAAGAGTAGAAGAATCATGATCAAGGGATTTATAAATGAGTGTAACTATGTTATATTGGGGAGATGGGTCATCATATATATCCAGATAGTGTTTGTTGAAAGGTGCTTGATTTTTTGAGGCTATGTGCCTTGCCTCTGTTATCCAGGTATCCCTAGACCCTTCAGTAGTGTTTTTGTTTGAGGCTTTGTTTACAGTGGCAGTTAGTGAAGTCTGTCTGAGACCCGAATAGGCATAACCTCTAGATGACCTCCAAACATGCTTTGAAATCTCTTAGCCATAAAACCTCTTTTTTATTTAACATCTCCTCCTTTTAGTCAAGGTCATTTTCCAAATGCAATCCTGATTGATGCTTAGTAATAATTCCTCAGTTCCATGGAGGCTCATATCCAGCAGTCATGTCCCACATCAGGAGGAATGTAGTAAGTTTATTTTCAGAGTTTGTCTCTTAGAGAGACTGCATTTTGAGTATCAAGGAGTATTTCTGGAGTTAACTACTAGGCATTAATTATAATTAGATTTAGTTTCATTTTTGAAGGAATAAGATTCATATATACAAACATTAGGATCAAGGACTTGGAATATAGGCTGTTTTCTTTTCTTAGGCATGACTTATATATTCCAGAGATTTTTGCCATTTTTATTTGAGAAACTAGCAGGGCTTCCTTAGAGTGGAAGTGTAATATTTTCTTAGCTAATTTGTGGGCTTCTGTCTATGGAGAAAACAAACCTATGACAACAGGAACACATACATATCTCAAAGAAGTATATTTTAAGTGCATTTCCCCCATATATCACCTCAATACCCTCTAGCTTTGCTTCTAGTTTCATGGGTGAACCCAACCTTCCCGTTTTGACCACATTCATGTTCACACTTCATTTTCATTCATTACATGCACATTGCTGTGCCACCAACACCTCCATCCTTTCCCTATACATTACAATCAGTCAAATTATAAATTATGCACAGATTAAGCATCAGCTCACCAGTATCTAAATGCTTCCTGTCTTCTAGCAACCTATCATCTGATTCTACCTCCATAAGTCTGCTCACACTTTTTTGTTAATATCAATGACATCATGCAATATTTGTCCTTTTGTATTTGGTAATTTCACTCAACATAAGGTTCTTGAGATTCATCCATGTTTTCACATGTCAATATTTTATTCTTTTTAACAGCTGAATAATATTCCCTTCAAGGTATATACCACATTTTGTTTATCCATTCATCTGTTGATGGAGACCATGGTTTCCTCCATCTTTTGATAATGCTGCTATGAACGTTGTTGTGCATATATCTGTTTATGTCCCTGATTTCAATTCTACTGGGTATACACCTAGTAATGGGGTGGGCAGATCATATGGCAATTCTATGTTTAGAGACCTGAGCAACCACCAAACTGTCTTCCATAGTGGTTGTTCCATTCTCTTTCCCACCAGCCACCAATAGTGTTGCTATTTCTGCATATCCTCTCCAACAGTTGTAATTTTCCTTTTTAAAAAGTAACAGCCAGTCTAGTAAATGTGAATTTATATCTCAGTGTTGTTTTGATTTGCATTTCCCTAATAGCTAGTGATGTTGAGCATTTTTTAATGTGTGTTTTATCCATCTCTATGTCCTCTTAGGAAAAGTTTCTGTTCAATAACTTGCACATTTTTTAAATGAGTTATTTGTCTTTTTATTTTTGAGTATATTCTGGTAATCAGACCCTTATCAGATATGTGGTATCCAAATATTTTCTCCCATTTAGAAAGCTACCTTTACACTTTCATGACAAACCCCTTTGGAGCACAAAAGCTTTTTTTTTAATTTTTGAGGAGGTCCTATTTATTTATTTTTTTCTTTGTTGCTTGTGGTTTGGGTGAAAAGTTCATGAAGCCATTGCCCACCACAAGGTTATAGAGATGCTTCCCTACATTATCTTCTAGGAACATTATGGTCTTGGCTCTTTATTTAGGTATTTGATCCATATTGATCTAATATTTGTATAAGGCATAAGGTAGGGATCCTCTTTCATTCTTTATTATATAAATATCCAGTTCTCCCAGCACAACTTCATAAAGAGACTATTCTCTCCCCAGTGAAGTGAGTTGGCAGCCTTGTCAAATATGTTTGTCATAGATATGTGGGTCTATTTCTGAAATCTCTATTCTGTTCCATTGTTCAACATGCTTATCCTTGTGCCAATACCGTGTGGTTTTGGAAACTGTAACTTTGTAGCATACAAAGTTAAAGTCAGACAGCATGAGTTGTCCAACTTCATCTTTTTAATCAAGATGTTTTTGGCTATTCAGAGCCCCAACCTTCTAAATATATTTGATAATTGGCTTTTCCACTTCTGTGAAAAATGCTGTTGTAATTTTTTGGGATTGTTTTGAATCTGTAAGTCAATTTAGGAAGAAGTGACATCGTAACAAGGATTGGTCATCCAATCCATGAACATGATATATACTTCTATTATTTGGTTCCTCTTTTATTTTAATTTAATCTATGTGTTCTAGTCAGTGTTCTCTCAGGAAACAGAAGCAACATGAGATATCTGTTAAAAATAAGATTTTATAAGAGTATCTCACATGACCGTGGGGATACACAAGTCCAGGGTCCACCGGCAGGCTGCAAGCCAGGGGCTCTGATGAAAGACTGATGAAGGGTCCTTGATGAGTTACTAGGAGAAGTTCGCTGTCAAACAACGAGCTGGGAGATTCTCTCTGAATGTTGAAATCAGTTCCCTTTTATGGAAGTCAACTGAATGGATAAAAGCGTCATCCATTCTTGATCCAATCTCACTCATTGATGCAGAAATAATCAGCCATCCATGCAGTAAACTCAATTAGCCCAGTGCTTGCTGGACCTAATAGCTGGGTACAATTACCTGGCCGAGTTGACACATTAACCTAAGCATCACAGTCCACCCTTTGTCAAGTCGGCAACCATACACATTACCCTAAACCATACTTAGTTTCTAGGTAAAAACAATAACATACAAGCATACATTTATATTTCTGCCTAACAATTTTTAAGTCCCCTGTGTACAACCGGAAATGCATTAATTCCCCACAGAATATAGTGCAAGACTTTGGGGAATATTCACTCTTAAACTTGACATCCTTAAACATTATGACATGAAATTAATACAACTTTTCATATGATAGGGAAAAAGGTTGGGGAAGAAAACAAAATAATTTTGTGTACATATACAGTCATACTCATAATGAAACAGGGAAGAAGGGTTCATGACTATTATAGACCTTGTTTCTGTAACTGGTCACGTGGCTGAAGTTCATATTTATCACTACCTTCTTCCACTACCCATTCCATGTTCCCGTTACCTCAGCAAGCACTTCAGCTGGCCGTGGTTCTTTGCCAGGTGGGGTGACCCAAACCTTCATTCCAGAAGATTCTGGGCCATTGTTAGTCCTACTTGAATTGGTTTGTTGCAATTTTCCATTGACTTTAATCACAGGGCATGGTAGTACTAGGAGACAACCTAGAGGATCTCCTGCATTCCAGGCAAA
>PVKH010049511.1:0-10089 GCA_004027955.1 Chaetophractus vellerosus | reverse complement strand
GAGATCATGTCAGGACACAAGGGAGAGGTTCCCATCTGCCAGTTATTAATTGTCTGACTGTTGGAAAGTTATTTAACCTTTCTTGTTCGGTTTACTCATCCTGCTTAAAATTGCAAACACACATGCACAGATATACATACAAGCACTGCCTGTCCACTGTCCCCAGTTTATGTTTCCTGTAGCACTCTTCCCTTCAGTATATGAAATAACTTACATAATTTCTTAATTGCTTGTCCTCCCCCTATAATGAAAGCTCCATATAGATGCTGCTGGATCCCTCACATCCAGAATAGAATTTAAAACACAAGAATTCAGTAAATATGTGTCGTAGTTGTTGTTGAATGCATTATGGGAGTTGATTAGACCATATAAGTGGTACTCCTCTTGAGATCCCAGGAACCCTGTGAGGTCATGAACACAGAATTAGGCAAGCCTTAGGCTACTTTGAATATTATTTAAAGCATAATGGAGATAACACATTTTAACCATCAAGATGCTCCTCAGGCCAACACATCTACCATTTTATTGAACAAGAGAATTTAATGCTGCCTAAAATTGCTGTTTAGCATTGCATTTCACTATTTTCATGAACAATCTGTCTTTTGTTAGTAAAAATAATAGTGCCCATGGTATGACAAAAATGCAGTTTGCTGAGTAAGTAATGAGAGAGAATGGAAAAAAGAAAGCTATAAAAGAAGTCTGTGGTATGTCTTATCTCTCAAGTCAGTTAACCTTCTCAGGCCATAACTCTTTTACCTTTAAAATGGGTGTGGCATAAGATAGTACATAGGAATAGCGTAATGTGTGCTCACTAAATGTTGGCTCCTTCTTTATTTTACATGATAGGAAACAGATTTTTTCCTAGCTTTAAAATCCAGGATTCTAATTTGCTGGACTTGCACAAATGTAAAGGGATGTAAAAGTGAAGTATAAGTCCCGTATTTCCAAAATATCCTATTGTCGATTTGATATTGCTTAAAAATAGTTCAGCATTTTAGAACTGGATAGAGGTGGTGGCTTCACGACCATGTGAATGTACTAAATGCCACCTTAATAAATTATTTTTTTAAAGTTCAACAAACATGTAAGATTCAGTGAACTCCTATTAAACTAATGTCTTCAACTCTCATGACAACACAGAGAGGTAAAAGGGGCTCAGGAAAGTTAAATGAACTTAATGGTAAGCAGAGTAAGTGAAGACAGAGCTTAGGCCTCCCTCATTCTCAGGGAAGAACAACAAATATGGGAATGTTCATTTGATAGTTTATTTCTGATTGCCAAAGGAAAGAGAAGGATCCCCATGGTGGAATGGGATAGGGTCTTGGAAGAAACAGGAAAATGCCAATGGAAGCAGGAGTGACTCCCTTCCAGGGAAAATAAGAGGGTGACAAAGGCCAGTTTCTGCTTTGTGCTGAGGGCACAACCTCTGTGTATTAGCATCTGAGGAGCAGAGGAAATGAACAGGCTTATTGCTTTTTTTCCCATTTGTTGCTAAGCGACACCAGGAAGGAGGTCTGAAGAGCAGAATTTAAAATGGAAATATGTTTAATTTCTCAACATTTCCCCATGCACCTTGAAGGCAGGGACCTTTTCTTGCTTGTCTCTGTCTAGATCCTAAGGCTAGGCATTGAGCCTGAAGCACAGTTATAATAACTGTCATTTAGTGAGCAATTACTTTATGCCAAGGTGTGATCTTGGATGCTTTGCATATATTACCTCATTTGGTTTTATCCTTTTAAAAAAATCCACGGCGATGCAGACGTTATTGGTCCCATATTTAAGATGAAGAAACTGAAGCTCAGAAAGGTAAATAGATTGCGTTAATTGAGCTAGCCTAGGCTGTGCTCAATAAACCCCAAATCTTATTTTGTACATAAAGCCTTTTCTCCTCTGAGTCCAAGCGACTTTCCTCTGCATGGTAAACCACACTTGTCTTAGTGCTGGTGCTGCTGTAACAAAGTACCACAAACTAGCTGGCTTAAAACAACAGGCATTTATTCTCTCACAGTTCTGGAGGCTAGAAGTCTGAAATCAAGGTGTCAGCAGGGCCACACTTCCTCTTAAATTCCATGAATCTCTCCTGGCTTCTGATGGGTGAACAGCAATCCATGGCTTTCCCTGGTTTGGGGCAGCATAACTCAATCTCTGCCTCTGTCATGGGACTGTCTCTCTCTCTCTCCTCTCTCTATAAATTTCCCTTCCTTATAAAGACACCATTCATATTGAATTAAGGCCCAGCCTAATGCATTTTGGCCTCATCTTTACCAATAAGATCTTCAAAGACCCTATTTTCAAATCGGATCACCTTCATGGGACTAGAGGTTAGGATTTGAATACATATTTGGGGAGACACAATTCAACCCATACCAACCCACTAAGATGATTGCCCACCCTTTGTGGGCGATCATCACAATGTGAGATCTCCTCTAGAACTTCTGGGTTAGGAGAAGAAAAGTGGAAACTCCTGCATTGTCAAGTGCTTTAGCCCAGAGGTAGCATGTGTCACTTCCACTCACAGCCAATGGGAAAGAACTAATACAGGTCCCCACTCAACTGTGGTAACCCATCAGAAGAGCAGAACTAGACATGACAGAGACCTGACAGGGACTTTCCAAAGGCCACAAATGGAGAATAGTAGCAAGACCCCATCCTAAGTCTTTTAATTCTAAATCTTACTTTATTGCTTTTTTCAACCATCTCAAAGGAGTGTCTGTACTTAAATGGGAAATTATAAATGTGTAAAAGAAAGATTCTCAAATATTAACAAAAGTTTAGGAAGTATGAATATTCAGAAGGGATTTTGGATAAGTGAGAAGCTTCTCCCCACCTTAAATTATATTGTAGTGGCAAATAAATATGTGGGAGACCCTCTGAAGCCTCTGGAAGAGCCAAAAGGAAGAAGTTTAGCCCTCCTCCCCAGTAATGCCACCATGATCAGCTCAATACACCACCAGAATAATCAAACTAACAGTAAATATTACTATTGTTAATATTAATATAACATTAATATTAGTAATGCAAATATAATTTGCATTAATGAGCAATTATTCTATATCCAATGCTCTTCCAAGCACCTTACATATACTAATTCATGTAATCCTCACAACAGCTTGATAAACTAAGTACTGTTATTGGCCTCATTTTCATGTGAGAAAAGTGATGCATGAGGGGTCAAGTAATTCAAGTTCAAACTGTGGACCTGCTGTGCAAATGCATTTGAAGCAACTTTCCCTGCCCTACCTTCCTGCTAGATTTTTGTTCCTAGGCTGATATGAAAACAAACTGTATACCTATGTGCATGTACAGCAATCTCTGGGCAAGAATTAAACATGGGCAAATTAACAGAGCAAGTCCCAAGAAATCAGACAAAGCAACTGACCAGGTCAACAAGGGGCAGGCACCAAGTTCAAAGTCCTGGTTAAGTACCAGACACTCAGGTTATACAAACAATCTCCCAAGAAAACCCAGGGGAAGAAAGAACAACGGGAACAAATAAGAAAATTGTCTTAGTTTGCTAAAGACTACCAATACAATACACCAGAAATGGGTTGGGTTTTATAATAGGAATTTATTGGGGTAAATGCTTACAGTTCTAAGGCTATAAAAATGTCCAAATCAAGGCATCATCAGAGATTCTACATCACCAAAGGCTGGCTGGTGGAAGTCCTGGACTCCTGCCACATGGCAAGGCAGAATGGTGGCCAGTCTCTGCTTTCTCCTTCAGGCTAACTTTCTCTCTAAACTCAGCTATGAGTTACCAGGCATATGGCTCATCTCACTTACAGTTTGCTGCTATCGTCCCTCTCCCCCTGAGCTTTCTCTTTGGCTTTGAACTGCTCTGTGGGCCTAGCTTCTTGGGGTTCTCTTTCTGTGCCTCTGTGCTCCACTGATTCCAGCTCTAGCCTCTTTGACCTCTCCTTCTGTTTTTGAGCCTTTTTTCTGTGTGTCTCTACTTTTAGTCCTCCCTTTATAAAGGACTCCAGTGAGAGGGTTAAGACTCATCCTGGTCTTGCCTCAGTGAAAAAATCCAATCAAAAGGGTCCCACACCCACAGGAATGGGCCAATTTAAGAACATAATTTCCTGGGGTCCACAAAAGACTCAAACCTACACACAAGGGTTGGTGGAACCAAGTTTTAACCTGTGCAGTGGGAGAACACAGGGCCTGCAAAGAAATTAGGAACTCTATGATGCAATCTCTAGTAGTTTCCTCATTTATTCTTAGTGGCCCTGCTTGAAACTCACGGTCATCTGTGGTAGGCTCTGTTTGCCCAGAGTATCTCCTTTCTCTGGCAAGTTTCTTTACATAGGTAAAACAACAAAATATTATAACTTTACTAATAAATTAAAATATAAGAGACTTTTGGGTAATGAGTGAGCACTGATAATTCTATTGAGAACAATGAATTAGGAGCTCTACAAATATGTTGGAAAAAAATTCAGCATTTCATCTTTCAAGGCCCAAAAGTATTGGTGGTAAAAAGAGCCCTTGACTTGCAGTCAAAGACCAGATTTTCAATTTGTTATCTGTGGTACCATGAGCAAGTTAGTTAACTTCTGTGAGACTCATTACTGTGTCTGTAAAATTGGGAGATTAATGGTGAACACCTGCTTGTCTTACTTCCTAGAGTTGTTATGACAATCAAAATACAACCTAGTAGGATTTATACCAGGAATACAAATGTGGCTCAATGTAAGAAAATCAGTGTAGTTCACCACATTAATAGAAGGAAAGGAAAAAATCACACGAGCATCCCAATTGATGCAGAAAAGGCATTTGACAAAATCCAGCATGGTTTCATTGGTAAAAATGCTCAAAAAATAGGAATAGGTGACAACTTCTTCAAATTGACAAAGGGTATATATGAAAAACCCATAGCCAACATTATACACAATGGTGAAAACTGAAATATTTCTCCATAAGGTCAGGAACGAGATAAGGAAGCTACTGGAAGTTCTAGTCAGAGTAATTAGGAAGGAAAAGTAAAAATAAAAGGCATCCAGTTTGGAAAGGAAGAAACAAAACTCTCTCTATTTGCAGATTACATGATCTTTCTATAGAAAATCCCAAAGAATTTACAAGAAAACTAATAGAGCTAATAAACAAATCCAGCAAAGTTGCAGCCTACAAGATTAACAAGATTATACATCAACAATGAACAATCCCAAATGCAAATTTAAAAAAATACTTAAAACATCTAAAAACAAAAAATATCTAGAAATAACTTTAATCAAGGAGGTGAAGGGTGTGTATACTGTAAACGATAAACCACTGCGGAAAGAAATTAAAGACCAAAATAAAGAGGAAGACTTGCTGCATTCATTAATAGGAAGACTTAATATTGTTAAGATGCCAACACTACCCAAACCAATCTACAGATTCAATGCAACCTCTATAAAAATCTCAGCAACCTTTTTTTGCAGAAATGGGAAAGCTGATCCTTAAATTCATAAGGAAAAAGAATAGAAAATCAATATTGAAAAAGAACAAAGCTGGAGGTTTCACACATCTCAATTTCAAAACTTACTCCAAGGCCACTATTCAATAAGTGTCAAATCAATGGGATAGAATTTGAGAGTCCAGAATTGAGTCTACACATCTATGGACAACTGATTTTTGACAGGGTGTCAAGCACATTAAATAAGGGAAAAAATGGTCTTATCAACAAATGGTGCTAGAAAAACTAGGTGTCCATGTGCAAAAGAATGAAATTGGACCCTACCTCACCACCATATACAGAAACTAACTCAAAATAGATCAAGGATCTTAACATAAGAGGTAAAACTATAAAAGAGGAAAACTTAGGGGAAAGCCTTCATGACTTTGGATTTGCCAGTGATTTCTTATATATGACACCAAAGGCAACAACAAGAAAAAAATAGATAAAATGGACTTTATTAAATTTAAAACTTTTGTACATCAAACTACATTATCAAGAAAGGAAAAAGCAATCTACAGAATGGGATAAAAGAGTTGCAAACCATATATCTGATAAAGGCTTAGTATACAGAATATATAAAGACCTCCTACAACTCAACAAAAATGGGTCAAATAATCCAATTTTAAAATGGGCAAAGGAATTGAATAAACATTTCTCAATAAAAGATGTACAAATGGCCAATAAGCACAAGAAATACTGTTCAAAATCATTTGTCATCAGGGAAAAGCAAATCAAAACTACAATTAAATACCACTTCATACTCATTAGGGTGGCTATTATTTTTAAAAGAAGAAAGAAAACAGAAAATAACAAATATTATCCAGCATGTGGAAAACTTGGAACTCTTATACATTGTTACTGCAAAGTAAAATGGTACAGCCACAATGGAAAACAGCTTGGTGGTTTCTCAGAAAGTTGGACAAAGAGTTATCATATTACCCAGCAATCCCACAACTAGGTATGTATCCCTAAAAAAATATATTCATGCACCAAGGCTCACAATAGCCAAAAGGTGAAGCAATGCACGTATCCATCAACAGATGAATGGATAAAAAAGGTGGTATATCCACACAATGGGATATTATGCAGCTATAAAAGATAAGTTATGAGACATGCTACAATATCGACGAAACTTGAAGACAAGCCAGACACAAAAGGAGAAATAGCATATGATTCCACTTATATGAAATGCCAGGAATAAGAAAGTTATAAAAACAGAAAGGAGATTATAGGTTACCAGGTACTGAGGGCAAGGGCAGGAGTGACGAATGTGGAATTGTTTAACGGGTGCAACGTTTCTGTTTGGGGTGATGGAAAAGTTTGTGCTTTGGATGATAGTGATGATACTAAAACGTTGCAAATGTAATTAATATCACTAACTTGTACACTTGAAAGTGGTTAAAATGAGAAATTTTGAGTTATGTACCTATGTTACCACAATAAAAAAAAAAAGCTTTGAAAACATCAATAAATAGTGTCTCTAGGAAACATTAGAGTTTCTCTAACATCCCAGGGTTTTCCTCTCATCTCAGGGCCTCTTCAGGTTTACCTTCCTCTTTCTTGAATGTCCTATCCCCGCCAATCCTGCTTCACCCTGATAACTCTATGATGACACATATGACCCTGTATTGCAATGCCCTGGCTACATGCCTGTCTCCCGAGCTCCCACCTTACCAGGAACAGCAGTGATGGTGTCTTACCATCGCCTCGTGCTACTCCCGACACACATAGGCGACGTGTTGAAAGGCACATTGGGGACTTATGATTCCAGAAATGTGATAAATGAGATGCCTTAGAGCTGAAAACACTCAAAATGCTGGATACAATACAGAAAAACTTTCAAATACATCCATGGGCTGACAAGGAAGTAAAGATATATGAAGGTCAAAACCTAAGTGCAAAAGGAGACTCTTGAAAGACAAGCAGAGCACTGTGGTCAGCTCTCATGTGGGGTTGCTAGCTGTACGGGTCCTTGAACCCTATCTGCAAGGAGACAAGCCCCAAGACACACCCAAAATAATGAGTCTGACAGGAGGTTTATCACATGTATTAAGTGGGGACCTCAAAGCTCTACAGCCTTAATATAAGAGTGAATGTGAAATAAACCCACCCTCAAAGGGAATGCAAGCGTACTTCCCTGCCTCAAAACTCTACACCAGTTGGAAGCAGATAAAACAGTCCCTGAAAATTTTTAGCCACAGTTGCTCCTCCCATCAGGTTTGTACCCCCAAATCTCTGTAACTTGGTAACATGAAAAAACTCATAGATGAATATTTGGTATGAAATATTCCCAGATTGGTGAGACAAATTTTATCTGCAGGAACCTAGCTACAAATCAGACTTCAGCTGATTCTCCAGAAGGGCAACAAGAAAACATAGCTTACTATGACCACTTTTATTCAATGTTTGCTGGGGGTACAAGTAGAACAGTAAGGAAAGTAAAAGAGCAAAAAAGAACAAAACTCTTATTCGCAGATGACATGATTTCCTACACAGAAAAATTTTTAAAACTACAGATTAATCATTAGATTCAGTAGATACATGATCAAGCATTATTGAATCAAATTAACACAAAAAAGAGAATTTGAACAATCAGAAAACATACTTTTTAAAAGATTTACCTTATTTATTTCTTCACCCCCCTGCCCCCATCGCCATCGTTTTGTGCTCACTGTCTGCTCTCTGTGTATGTCCGTTGTGGTGTCTTGTGTTTCGGAGGCACTGGGAACCAAACCTGGCATCTTCCATGTGGGAGGGAGATGTCTGATGGCTTGAGCCACCTCTGCTCCCGCTTGTTGGGTCTCTCACTGTCTTTCCTTGTTGTATCATCTTGTTGCATCAGCTCGCCACGCCAGCCCGTCGTGCCAGCCCGTCACACCAGCTAGCTGTCTTGCTCATCTTCTTTAAACAATTTACAATAGCATAAAAATATCAAGTACCTGGACATAAATCTAACAGATATGGGAAGAAGCTTTATGGAAAATAATATAAAACTTTATTGAAAAACATTAAAGAAGAACAAAATTAAAGAAGTGATATGTCATGTTTATAAGTTAGATAAAATTCAATATTTATGTCATTTCTTTCCAACTTGATCTATAAATCTACAAAGTTAATGTCATTGTAAGAAAGTTCCAACAGGTTATTTTTAAGGAACTTGACAAGCTGACTCAAATGTTTTATATGAGAGAGCACAGGGCCAGGGATAGTCCAAACATTCCTGAAGAAGAACAATGATGTGATTTATCTTTCAAAATACCAAACATTATTATTAGGTGATGGTAATTAAAGCAAGCTGCTATTGATGCACAGATAGACAAATAAATTCATGAAAAGAATAAAAAGCTGAGAAACAGATCATGTATACATGGAAACTTGATTTGTTACAGAGCCAGCATTGTAGAACAGTGGCAAAGAATAAACTATTCAATAACTGATCCTAGAGCAATTGTTAATTCATATGTTCAGAAATGAAAATTTGACCCCTATCTCAAGCCATACACAAAATCAATTCCAGGTGCATTAGATAATCAAATATGAAAGGTAAAACTATAAAACTTTTCAGAACACAATATAGAAGAATACAAGAATAACTTTATGAGATCTAGATAAGGAAGGATTTCTAAACAAGAAATAGAAAGTACAAATCATGAAGAAATGAATGATGTACTCAGCAATATTAAGAACATCTGTTTATCTGAAGACAGTAGAGAAACTGCAACAGCAAGCCACAACTGGGAGAAGTTTAGGAATGTATAAAGGAACAATTAGTATCTGGACTATATATATAATTTATATCAATAACTTAAAGATAAATAACCCAATAGAAAAAAGTGGGCAAAATCTTAAGTATTTCACAGAAGAAGAAAGCTTAATGACCAATAAACATTTGAAAATATGCTTTGACTCAGTAGTAATCAAAATAATGCAAACTAAAATCACAGAAATAACATTTTTCTTCTAACAGATTGGCAAAAGTTGACATCTGAGAATATCAAATGTTGACAAGGATGTGAAGTAACCACATCACTTATATCCTGCAGGTAGGGTTATAAATGGGTAGACCCACATTATAAAACAACACATAGGCATTACCTAGTAAGTTTGAAGATGTCCATATCTTATGACCCATTAGAGTCACTCCTACATATGTATCCTACGGAGAATCTTCCCTTTGCATGATACAAACTTATATAGTAATGTTGATTTTTTAAAAAGTGTTTGTTGTAATAGGAAAAAAAATTAAAGGAAGCAACTAAAATGTCCATCAAGAGTGAAATGGATAAGTAAATTCTGTCATATCCATACACTAATACACTAATACTGTGTACAATAATAAAAAGAATAAATCAGAGCTCCGTAAACAAGCTAGATTCATCTCAGGGCATGATATTGAAGAAACAAAGCAAATAGCAGAAGATTGATAGTTATGTGATTCCATTTATATAAAAGCAAAGCATGCAAATATAAAACTATATTGTTAAGAGATGCAAACATAAATGGTATAAGTATAAAGAAAAGCAAAGAAAGTCCTACACAAGACTCAGGAGAGTGGTTGTCTCTGAAGGAGAAGTGATGAGGAGGGACATAGGGTGGGTTTTAAGAGTACTAGATGAGCTTCTGGTAGTGAAGGTGGCAGTGTAAGAATC
>PVKH010049510.1:0-10092 GCA_004027955.1 Chaetophractus vellerosus | reverse complement strand
AGTGAGAGCCAAGAGTCCCGGATTGTTTAATAAGATCCACTTAGCTGGCTCCCTTGACTTTCGAGCAAACACCTCACCGAGGTGACTAAGCTGTAAGCACGCACTGGAGTCACACCTAGCTCCACAGGGCAGCAATATTATCTGATTGGAGATGATCTTTACAGAGGCCGTGGGACGGGAGCATTTGCTAAGTTGGTTTCAGGGAGACTTTCACTAAGCTCCTTAAGCAGTTTGCCTCATAGCAGGCAATATTCAGTCTTCCTCCCTCTGAGGCATTAAGCAGGGGCTTGGAGCTTCATTAGCCTCAGCTTAATTTTTACCAGATCCCTGCTGAGTGTACACTGAAGCAACTTTTTTAATTGGCTATTTTTTTTAATATTTTGTACTTTTCTTTTCTCTCTCTTTTTTTTTTTTAGATTTACGCAAATACTATTGCACAAGGGAGATGAGTCACCCCTGAAGTCTGAAGTTGTGTTTGTTGGACATTTTAAAGGCACTATAGTAAAGAATATTCTCTTTTTAAACCTATACACCTCGGAAATATATATTATACATAAAGATACATAATATAATGTATAAAAGTAAATATACATATATATTTATGACGGGGATCTTTTTGTGTAACAAAGAAAAACTACTTCAAAAATATTTCTCAAAAACTATTGTACATGTAAAATTGTATCTATTACTGTCTTAGTTTGCTAAAGGCTGCCAATGCAATATACCAGAAACATGTTGGCTTTTATAATGGGAATTTATTAGGTTAAAAGCTTACCGTTCTGAGGCTGTGGAAATGTCCAAATCAAGGCATCATCAGAGGTGCTGTCTCACCGAAGGTCGGCTGCTGGCGATCCTGGACTCCTGCCACGTGGCAAGGCAGATGTCCAGGTTGGATCTCTGCCTCCTCTTCCAGGCGTACTTCGTCCCCGAACTCAGCTGTGGGCTACCACACAGATGGCTCATCTCTGTGCGTCTCTGCTTTCAGTCCTCCATTTATGAAGGCCTCCAGCAAGAGGACCAAGACCCACCCTGGGTCCCACAATCCAAAGGCCCTAAACCGAAGCAATCCAATCAAAAGGGTCCCCCAGCCACAGGAATGCATTAGCCCTAAGGACATGACTTTCTGGGTTCCACCCAGCTTCAAACTGCCACAGTTTCTTTGCCAAATAAAATATAAATCTAATTTCTGGAAATGATAGGTATGTTTTTATGCTCATCTTGAAAACATCTTTTCTCTTATTGACAAAAAAAAAAGGTTATTTTAATGATTTTCTTTTAGTCACAAGCTGGACACAAACCACAGCTAACTTCTTTTTTACATTTCTGAGTATGTTGACACCACTTCTATCCTGAAGACTCAGTATTCAGTAATGGAGGTGTTTCAATTAGCAGTTAACCTTCCTCCACACAGAAAAATGAAAAATTTTGTTGGCATTCAGTAAAATCTGCAGGGTTTTGCTTGGCACTTATCTGCACTTCCCATGTAAAGAAGTCTTCCTACTTCTATTCCATCACTGAAAAGTTAATGTTATTTTAAAATGTCCCCTGTCACAGCCTAGATTCTCCCGAGGAGCATATTCCTTTCCATAGAATGGGCATTTTTGCAACTTAATATCTTACATTTGATTACCATTGGTGCATATTTAAGTGTTGTCTTGCTCATCTTGTTTATTACATATATGTATTAAAAACTAATAAAAGCAAAATAATACAAAAAATGAGCATTTCTTTTGGCATCCTCCCTTCTACAAAACCCTGCAGATGTTTGGCTGCCTGTGATATATTTTGGAGGATGGAATTTGCAACTGTTATAATTAAGCAATACCATTAAGTCACCCGAGAGTAAATTAGAAGCTAAACTGGCGCTATGTGCTCGGGAACCCAAGATTATGGGCTGAGATCTCTATTCAGTTTGTGAAGTCAGCTCCCTTCAAATTGATTCTGAAATAAAAGGTGTTATTTCTATTCCCCACCCAAAAAAACCTATGTGTATTAAACATGTCTCTAATATTGATTTGGCATGCCAATTGTAATCTTAAATTGTAGGGGGATAATGTTTTTGTAAATAGAGCTATTTCTATTTTGCTACTACTGTTTTAGTTGTTATGGGCAAGAGAAATGTGTAAGTCTGGATTATTTCCAGGGATTTGGCTGGATTCCATTGGTTTAAAAAGAAAAGAAAGAAAACAAGAAAAAGAAAGGGGAAAAAAGGAGTCCTAGTACATACTGTTGCGGTTAGACTTACATAAAGGTAATGTCACTTCTCAGAGTTCTCCCTGCATAATGCTATCTGACGAGATCGGGTGCATTCAGGGTGGTATGGCCGTAGACTATAATGCTATCTGGAGAGAGAGAATCAAGTCCCAACAACCAAAAATACAAATTGTCAGTAATCTGAAGAGAACATTGATACAATACATGTCACCAAAAGCAGCTTACAAACTGTAATCCAATATACTAAGAATAGTACCGATTAAGAACACATTAACAAAGATTCTAATAAAATTGAAATATTTATCTTGAACATGCCACCATGCTAAGCTCCTCTCTTCAAAGATGATTTAAGCATACATAAAGATTGAGGAAATGGAATCTAATAGTTACCTAGCCCCTTGCTACTCAAAGTATGGTCTGGTCTTGGGCATTGACAGGGTGTTTGCTGGAAATGCAGAATCCTAGGCCCCACCCAAGGCCTACTAAATCATAATCCATATTTTAACAATGTATTGAGGTGATTTAGATGCATATTTAAGTTTAAGAAGCACTGATCTAGACCTGTTGCTTCCTACCTGCTTTCAGGTATCTAAAAGGCCTAAATCCACAAAGCCTTTAATCACTCAACAGTGGTATCTCAGTATTGCATCCTTTCTCTACTTCCTCACTTGTCAATCATTTCTTTGACTTTGACAATGTGACTGAAATCCCAAAAGTCACAATCCATTTTGGAGGCTTCCAAGAATTTTTCACAAACATCCCTCATCCAGAGGATTGAATCTTCTCTCTTTACAGAAGACTTGCTTTCACTAGTCCCTTACAGAAACGTTGACAAGATATTGATGCTATACATTTTCAATTTGGTCCTTAGACTGCACCTGAACTGCTGTTAGGATGAATTGCTTTTCTCCCCATACCTGACATATGTCTCCCCTGATCTCACAATCTGCTTCAACTTGGCTGCCCAAGTTTATGAAGTTTACTATTCTTCTTCCATTTTTTTTCTCCAGATACTCTTCTGCTTTTCTTCTCCATTTGTCTGGGCTTCATTAGTTTTGACCTGGCAGTCCTTATGCAAAGGACAACTCTTTGTAAAGTGGCATTTGTCCTTTATATATGTGGCCAGTCAGTAATGTGTCTTCTTCCAGCATGGATTCCAAAGGACTTTTTCCATGGCCTTCTCAGCCTCCCACCTTTTCATCCTGCCCTACCAATTGATATAGAACAGTGTTTCCCATTCTCTATGATCTTATTGGAAGCTTGCAAAGAACATCAATGTATGAGGGCATATACCCTTTATTGATCTTTAAGAAAAAGGCAAAACAAAGGGCAAACCCTCTACATGAGGTACATTGCATTGTGTTTGTAAAGATACAAAAAGACTTCATTATGGCTAAGTCTAAGCAACTGTGGTAACTAGTACAGCAATCAAAAGGCCATGATCTTCTCTGTACTCCAGACAGCTCTGTAGATTCTTTTCCTCCTCCCCTCAAATACACTTGCTTGTCAGCTGCCTCCATGATTATGTTCAATCTAGGTTTTGCTACATAAGATTTGCTTTTATTTCTACTTGGCAATTTCAGGATTTCTATGACTTACACAATCACAACATCATGAGTTGCTTGAGCAAATAAGGAGTCAATGAGCTCAAATCCAGGAGAAATTTCTACAAAGCTGTCTTTCAGCTCTGTTTTCACACAGAGTGAGGTGTTCCTTATCATGGGATATTAAGGTGGGAAACAACATCTGGCCATACCCACCACTTGGTTTCAAATTGCATACTATTTTAATATCTTAGAACAAGCATTCCTTTATTCAATAAATATTTATTGAGTTCCTACTATATGGAAGGAACAAAAGAACAAAGGAATAATTCTTACAGCCAAATTTTTATATTTTTATTTCTTTCAAGCCCATTCCTCTCAAATCTGTCACAAGAGTCTCTGAACTAATTGAAAGGTCTCTGGGGCTCGTCCCACTCCCAAACTGCGCATGGGGACGCTATCAACTCAGTAGAGGCCTTGAACACTCTTCAACTCCCCATGGAGGCACTCTCCCAAGCATCTAAAAGAGTGGAGCTCTTGAGGGCAAATCAAACATAATTCAAGTTAATATGTTCCTTAGTCATCTCAGTTTAATTTTTGTCCTCCCCCCACCTGGACCATTTTTCATACTACTTCCAATGGTAACAATTTCCCAGTCTCTTGAAACTCTTCTGTGCTTAGCACTGTGGGACCTAATCAGGTTTTCTGAGAGCTCCACACTGTGCTCTCAGCACTCTGGGAGAGTGGAAGACAGCTTTAAAATAAACTGGGGGGAAATATGCATTTCATTCCCTATTAGAGAGTCTCTCTTAGAATAGTAGTCGAGAGCAGTGAGTAGGCTCTCAACAAGTTTGCTTCTGATATAGTAGCCAGCCATAAAACCTTATCATCATACTGAGAATCACTGTCCCCAAGATGCACCAAAAGGTGCTGAGTGAGTTCAGATACCTGACAGGCATCTGTCCAAGGCAATGGAGGAGGCCCTCAAGGGAGCAAATCTCCACATTGAACACTCAATTTGAATGCCATTGGCTGGGTAGAGAGATGTGCATGAGCAAATAAAACCTCATTTTGCATGAAAGCCCTGTCAGTTTAAGCTACTTGCCCCAATGTGGAATATATGTCCAATCAATGTATTCTTTATTGTATCAATAAATAGAAGTAATCTCTTATTTTCCTAAATGCTTCCCGGTACATTTTTGTCTTTTACATATGGTAACTTTTGAGTTTCCAGAGCCCTTCCAAGCTTACCTGGAACTTCAGGCATCCTCTTTTAGGAGATATCATGAGAGAAAATGCAAACAATTATAACAAATCTAGACAAATGCTGTTTGCTTCTAAAGCTAAAACTAAACAAGATCCAGCCATTGTTATCTATAAAAACTATTAATAATATGATGCTTCTGGTACACTCCCTCCTTTATTCTTGGCAAATTAGTCAGCCATTCTCATCAGTTGCCCCTCAGGGTTGGCGAGAAGAGCACTGGAGCCCCAGGTAATTTTTTTTTTTGGCAACCCCTCCGGAAACAACAAAGCCAGTGCCCCACTGTTCTCTCCTCTCCCCTTCCTCAGGTTGCCCCATCTCTCTAATTGGTATTCATCCAACGCTGAACAGTAGCTATCAGTACTTGATGATTAACAGCCTTGTGAGACCTTGTGATAGCAGCAAGAGTTGGCTCTTGTATCCACCATTTAAAAGGGACGCTTGAATGTGAGATTCTTGTTTCAAAGAGGTACAGATGGATGGCATTGTGTTTCCACCACCTGAATGGGTTGCAGGAGCAAGGGATGTGTGGTGCAACCAAGTGGAGGGAGGGCACAGAATTCCCTCTGTAGTGTCCCTCCCCACACTCCTACATACTGGGGAACTTTTAAAGTTTGGTCTGCTTCCACATCACTCAAATATTAATAAACCGCTTGATTGCTTAATGTTGATATACCACTTTGTATTTCAAAGGGCCTTGTGATCTTCATTCACTTTTCTTCCTCACATTCTGCTTTCTGTGAAATCCCACCCCTTTCACCTGTACCAACCCCGGATTCAGAATTCCTGACACTCTACCTTACACCAACTTCACTGAATCATAGGAACTTGGATTTTCATCTCTATGTATGCACTCACTAGAGAATAACCCAGAGGTACGTTCAAAAATCTGCTTCTATTCTGAATGACCCTGAGGGTCTCTAGTTAGGAAGTATCTTGCATGGGATTACGATCCCACCATATCAGGCTCTTTGCTTTGTCCTGGAGTTTGGTGTGGGATTTTAGGAACATGTTTTGAGTCTCATGGAACTAGCAAGTATGTTTGGTTTGCACCAGATTTTATAAGCCTTGGAGCAAATTGCAAATACTTACTGGTACACATTTTATAAATAATTCTGGCTGTGTTTTAATTCTCCAGGACTTTGAGGGTTTGTTATATTCAATTTTTCATTATTTGTTCATTTCCATGTGGCCTTATTTCTGCAAAAACAATTCCTTGACAAATGGAATTAGGTCCAGATTTAGCAAATGCGAAAAGGTGATTTGTAATATTTCCCACATAAACTGGTTCTGAGCAAAGGCAAAATGAACTCATTTAAACAGTGAAACATAATTGTAAATTTGCACATAAAGGCCAAAAGGAAAAGTGATATTTTAGATTTCACCAGTCTCTACAGTTGCTATCCTAATATATTCAGCGTGACGAGGCCTCTCTCTTTTGGTCAGACTTACACCCAGTACTTCACAAGATAAAGACTACTTGACTGGAAAAAGCAATGACTAATGGCCCCAGAGACATGCTCCTCTCAGGAGAATGGTTACTTCTCAAAGTGCTTCCTATTCACCATCTTGCCTTGGTGCCACAGAGTAGACTCAGGGAGCAAGGAAATGGCTCTACTAGCTAATGTTAAAAACTCCTGAGCCGTTTCCATCTGTTGCCTGGACTGCTCTTGGAGCAGTTATGGCAATGGCTCCCTCCCTCAGGCCTTTCAGGCCACACATTAGCACTTCTCCATAGTCCCTGCCCTCCCCCGCCCCCTACTAGAATGTAAGCTCCATGAGGAAAGGGATTTGTATCTTTTCCGATCACTGCTCTATCTCCATTTTCTAGAATAATGCCTATCATGTGAGAGATACTCCATTAATATTGGTTGGAAAAAAATGAATGAATACAAATCCATAAATAACACGCATATAGACGCACTTTCACAACCACGCCAGCAGTGTAAATCTCACACAAGCCTATTCACTTTTTATTCCAAGTCTCTTTTTAAGCCTATTCACTTTTGCCCTAGAATTTGCCTCATAGGGCTGAGCCTACACTTGAAATTGCTTTTAACCCGCTTTCTTCTGTACAGAAAGCTTCAATGTGGGAGGAAGTACGTTTGCCTGAACTCCATACTTTGCTAGAAGTAATCCGTCAAGCTTCTTAAATGGCTGGTCTATGCCTTCATTTCCTCAGTAGGGTCCCTCTTCATCTCCTGCAGTCTGGGGCCCCCACCATGCCATACAACACCACTGAAATTCTCTTCTCTCAATCACACAATCCAAATGGATTTTTTCCCCTGCATGCTGCATTTCTTGGAGTTGGCTGCTCACTTATTCTTGGTTCCTCTGGTGCCCCTGATTCCTCCCCCACCTCTCCAGCCACTCCAGCTCCTCTTGAACGACTTGTCCATTCAATGCTTGGAGGTTCAGGGCTTGACCTACCACCTCTAACTGAAAAATCCCAAATGCCTGTCTCTAGCTCAGCTCTTGCCTCTAAATCCCACACTTTTCTTTCTACTTTCTCACTTGTCATTGCACTTGGAGCTCTGACAGTCTCTTCAAACTCCACGTGTCTAGACTGACCTGCTCATCTCTGTCACAGTCTTCCCAGTCAACTAAATTAAAAACCTTGGAACTTCTCACACCCTCAAACTATATTCATGTGAGAGCAGATGGCAAATCAGAGTTGGAAAATGGAGGTTTTGGAGGCAGATCAACCCGGGTTTAAATCTGGACTGTGCGTGACCGTGGGCAACTGACTTAAACTCTGAGCCTTAACTTTCTCATATGTGAAATGGAGATATTTACTATCCAATAACAATGCCTACCTTTAAGATTTACCATAAGGCAGGGAGTGGGTATAGCCCAGTCACTGAGCGCCTGCTTCCCATATACGAAGTCCCAGGTTCAATCCCTGGCACCTCCAAAATATATATACACACACACTTGCCATAAGGGTTCATTTCATTATTTAACAAATAGATATATGTCAGGTAATTCCAGGCACTAGGATTCAACAGAGAACAAAAGAAGTGTCTCCTCTCTGGAGTACATGCTCTAGTGGACCATGGGCTAAATTATATATAAAGTATCTTATCCTTCACCTAACAGAGCCCAGCACACAATAGTTGCTCAATAAATTGAAGCTATTTTCATTATTATCCCGGCCACTAAGATCTATCAAATCTACCTTTTAAATCCATACCAAACTTCTTCCTCACCTACCTCAGTTCAGGCCCTTAATATTTCTTATCTGAATTACTTGCTGGGACTTCTCAACTTCTAAAAGTTCTCCCTGCAACCATTTACACAGCATTCATTCAACAACAAATATTTAAGCATCAACTTTGTGCTAAGCCCTATTCTAGAATCTGAGGATATAACAGTAGAGAAAGCAGACCTGAAAACAAACAAACAAACGAACAAACTCTGCCCTAATGGAGGCTATATTCTTAGTCTAACCTCACTTTAATTCATCCCCCACACTGATGTCAGAATAATGTTCCCAATTCCCTATTTAACCCAATTCTATACCCAACTGAAATGCTGCATGCTCAGGAAAGTTTTCTCTGACCCTCCAGACTAGGTTGGATGCCCAAGATAGATGGCCTCATAGTGCCCTGTCCTTTTTATGGTCCTCATCACTCTTGAAACTACTTCAGTATGAGGTTCAAACTCCTGACTCAGGTATAAAACATGGTCCATTTGCTGATGGGTACAGCTCAAGCCCTGCCACTTCCCCATGGCCCAACCCACCCGCACTATCACAACTCACCAGCAAGTCCCCAAACACACCATGTGCTCTCAGCTCCCTGGGCCTGTGCTCCCACCAGGAGCTAGCATTTCTGGAGGCCTGTTGTGTGTCAAACAAGTTTCAGGCACTTTTAATGTATTATCTCATTCAGTCCTCAAAACAACCTATCTTAGAACTTTTTTTTTTTAATTGCAAGGGGCAAAAATCATGATAGAAACTGGCCTATCCGTGAACGAGGATTTACTGACTTATAACAGAAAAATTCAGGGTAAAATTGGTGCCAGGCTGGCCAAACTGATATCAACAAGGAACCAGCCCGGTTTTCCTTTTCACATTTCTGAGTTCTCATTTCCTTATATTGGCTCCAATTTCCCATAGGCATATCTGTGGGATCCAGTTGACTGTAGAAGACCTAACCCAAAATAATTCAAGGTTTATATCTCCTCAGAAAAAGAGGTTGTACTCCCTAAAAACTCAAAATTGAGTCTTGCTGGCCTTTTGTGCTCATTCCTAAACCAATCTTTGCCACTGGGAGAAAACAAAGCATTGATTGGCCCAGACCCAACACACATGCCCTCTGCTTGAACTGAGAGTGAATTCTGCTTCATTAGATTCAAGCAGAAATGAGAGATAGGTAGTTTTCCCAAAGCAAAATTAGCTTACAGTTATAACAAGAAAGGCAGGGGAAATAATAACTAACAAAAATAACTAACACCCAATATACAATCCCTTGATCACAAATAACCCTCTTCTTTTTATACAGTTATGGCAACTAGAGGTCACAGAGGTTAAGCCAATTAGCTAGGATCACAATGATCAGCTTATTCTGGTATTCCCTTTGCCTAAAATGTTTTCCCCCTATTTCCTCAGATGTCGCACTCCATAGTGCACTTCAAAAATTTCGCTTAAGTGTGACTTTCTTTTTGAAGACTTCATAGATGCATCTCTCCCTACCCAAGCTGGTAACCTAATATTCCACTGAGTAACACTTTACTCCCATAACTTCCTGTATATTCCTCTAGGTGCCTTGACTACTTATTTATCTTTACCAGAACCCTGTAACTTATCCATCTGTAACACCCAGTGTCTAGTGCAGTGCTCATGAATGTTGAATATAATTGTGAGAACATGGTGCTTTAATATCACAAAACCGTATGAGATAGGTTATTGACTCCATGAACAGATGAAGAAACCTGGGGGTCTTAGAAGTTATGTATAAATTCTATCATTGCAGGGACTTAGGCAAGTCAGAGTGGGCACCAGGTCACCAGTGGTTGTGGCTAGGGCTGGATAACTTAACTAAAAGAGCTAAAAGTGGAGAGACTTTG
>PVKH010049509.1:0-10092 GCA_004027955.1 Chaetophractus vellerosus | reverse complement strand
AGGCTATCGAGCCGGCCCCCTGAAACTTATTTTTATATATGGTATAAGGTGGTAGCCTAACTTTATAAAAAAGACCAATCTACTCAAACAATTGATGCAATACTAGGAAGAAAAGTTCACCAGAGATAAATATATTTTTAGTGCCTCTATGGAGTGGGGTGAATGTTGCTGGTGTTGCTCTGAAGACTCTGCACCCTAAATTGGGAACTGATTCAGATACCGAACAGTGGAAAAATGTCCATAAGCAAGTTGTTGACAGGTAACAGAACTCATTCATTGTCTTAATGCCTTCATATTCAGTTCTAAGGACAGATTTCACAGACAAAAAGTCTATAATTGGTCTTTGCTATTTGTGAGAATGATAACTTTAGGTCTTTGATATCTCCAAATTCCGACTTGTTTTATGCATAACTTTCTTTGGGGGGCATTTTTCAAAAATGTAAGTACTTATTTCATGAATACTAATATATATGCATTTGAGAGGTAATACACCATATTAATTACAAGTCTGGACTTTGGAGCCAGATTGTCCAAGTTTAAAATCTGGCCTCAGCCTTTATGAGTGGTGTGATTTTGGGGAGTTACTTAACATATCAAAAGTCCAGTCTCCTTGTCTTTAAAGTGGGGTTAATAATAGGACCTATATTAGAAGGCTGTTATGAAGAATAAATGAGTAAGTACATGTAAAATGCTTAGAACAGTGCCTGGAAATTATCAAATGCTCATCATTATGATCTGATGATAAAAAACATGAGATGGTCTTAGTTATCTTGCCTCCCAAATGAATTTTTCTTTTTGAATGTTTTATTTTGAAAAAAATTCAAAATTATAGGAAAATTGCAAAGATAATAAATAAAAGATATAGAGAACTCCAATATACCCCCTACACAAATACCCAGGAAGACCACTTTTAATATTTTTCCTATGTGAACTTGATTACTGGCTCTTCCACTGCACTGAAGAAAGCTGTTGGAATTATTGACTGGGAATGCATTGAATCTGTAAATTAATTTGGGTAGTATTGACATTTTAACAATATTAAGTCTTCCAGTCCATGAATGAGGGATGCTTTTCCATTTATTTAGGTCTTCATTAAATTCTTTCAGCAATATTTCTTGTTTTCCATGTACAAGTCTTTATATCCTTGGTTAAATTTATTCCTAGATATTTTATTCTTTTTCATTGCTATTGTAAATGGAATGGTTTTCTTGATTTCTTTTTTGGATTATTTATTGCTGTTGTATAGAAATGCCACTGATTTTTGCATGTTGATCTTGTCCCCCCCACTGCCCGTACACTTTGCTGAATTAATTTTTAACTGTAGTAGCTTTCTTATAGAGTTTCCATGATTTTCTATATATAGGTTCATGTCACCTGAGACTAGGGGTAATTTTACTTCTCCCTTTCCAATTTGGGTGCTTTTTATTTCTTTTTCTTGTCTAATTGCTCTGGCTTGAACTTCCAGTACAATGTTGAATCGTGATTTATTTGTTAAAAACTGCTGAAAGCAATATACCAGGAATATGTTGGCTTTTACAATGGGGGATTATTGGCTTGCCAGCTTACAGTTCCAAGGCTGAAAAAAAAAGTTTCCAAATCAAGGCATCATCGGGTGACACTCTCTCCCTGAAGACCAGCTGCCAGCAACCCTGGACTCCTCTGTTACTTAGGAAGAGACATGGCAGTGTCTGCTGGTCTCTGCCTTCTCCTCCAGGCTCCATTGCGCACAGCTTCTGGCTTTGTGGCTTTTTCTCTAATCCTGTGGCTTTCTCTATCAGCTTCCATGTCTTTTCTCTCTGTCTCTCTGTATTCATCCCATTTACAAAGGACTCCTGTAGGAGGATTAAGGCTCACCCTGGGTCATACCTTACTGAAGTAATCTCATCAAAAGATCCCACCTACAACGGGTTCACACCCACAGGAATGGATTAGCTCTAAGGGTATAATCTTTCCTGGTATCCATAAATGCCTGAAAGTACCACAAATAGCATTGGTGAAAGTGAGCATTCTTGTCTTGTTCCTGATCTTAGGGGGAAAAGCTTTCAGTCTTTTACCATGGACTATGATTTTAGCTTTGTGTTTTTCATATTTGCCCTTTATCATGCTGAAGACGTTTCCTTCCATTCCTGGTTTTCTGCATGGTTTTATTTAAAAAGAATGCCAAATTTTGCCAAATGTCTTTTTGGCACCAATTGAGATGATTGGGTGTTTTTTTCCCCCTTCATTTTACATTAATTGATTTTAAATATTTGATAAAATTTTCTGCATAGTTCCTCAAACATTCATTAGCATTCTATTGTGACTAGCATTATAGCTTTTTTAAAAAAATTTATTTTATTACATATCTCCCCTCCCCCCCGCTGCGGCGACGCGCCGAGACTGGTCACTGCGCAGGCGCGGCTTTCCCCGCTTGTGGGCGGCTTCTGCTTCCATTCACGGCCGGCTCTTAGTTTGTGGGTGGCTGACTGCGCTCCATTCGCTGGCCACCTGCCCTGCCCGTGGCGGCTTTTGCCCTGTCCGTGGCAGCTTTTTGCCCTGCCCACGGCGGCTCTGGCCCGCCCATGGCGGCTTGCCATTCTCAAGGTGGTCTGCCCGCTAGGAGAGGTCCCCGGGAACCAAACCCGGGGCCTCCCATGTGGTATGCCGACGCCCTATCCACTGGGCTATTCAGCCGGCCCTGCATTATAGCTTTTAATGAAGGTCTAATCCAGGCCAACAATAAACAAATAAATGAGCATGATGACTGCTGAAAATAACCATGGGAGCATGCTCATGTACCACACACGCGCACGTGCGCACAAACGCACACACCATATATATATATATATATATATATATATCTCAAACTTGCCTTTAAATTGCTAAGTGTATGTTTTATTTTTCCTTACAATTTAAGACTAAATGCTGGAAATGCTATAAGTTAGAAATAAAGAGCAAAACAAAGTCCTTTGTTACTGCCAAAATGTGTACATAGTGGCAGTGGATTTAAGTTAAATGTAAATATATATTACATACATGTTTCCTATTCTATGTAAAATCTCAGTAAATATTTTCCTAAGGGGGCAGATTGGGAATTTGTTTTCTCAAATTGAAAGTTTTTGCCCTTTAAAAAACTTTTTTTGGAAACAGCCATAGTTGCAGGGCTCAAAATTACAGTTGTATTACATTCTATTTGAGTTGTTTACAAATATGAAAGTTTCAGTAAAACCATTTTATCAAGTCAATAAACTTGTTCAATGAATACTGAAAAAGTCAAGACTTATACAGAGTGATGCAAATGAAAATGTGTGTTCTTTCATATTATAAGAACCTTTTAAAAATTAGGGTGATTAACAGAACAGTTAAAATCACATCAATTGAGTTCAAGTTTAGCCCCTAAAGGATACTTGTTTTCTTATTATGTTTTACTGTTTTATTGAAAGAAACAAGTTCAAACTAAACTACTTGATTATCATTATTTTCTTTTATTATTTATTGCAAACCATAGGATCATGTATAAGACTGCAAATTTGGATGCAGCCAACTAATAGATGCTTTCTACATTGGAGTGTGCAGCTGTTGCTCTTCTCCTCTTGGAGAAAAATAATTATATACAAGAGACTTTACTTTGACCTTTATTAGAGGCCTACATCTAATTACCTATAAACATTAATGGAAACAATACTGTTCCAATTAGTCACAACAATTTCCTTCCATTTTATAAACAATAACTTTTGACCCCGCTCAACAACTAATCACATTTTAAATTATAAGTTTGAAAAATGTATTAGAGGCATATTAAAGAAATACAGTATGAAATCTTGCTCTTCAAGGAATTGGTGAATTTTTTGTTTTTGTATTTATGGCTATTTGGTTTACTTCCTTATTCTGGCGATATTAACATGCAATTCTCATTCCTCCCACAGACAGTAAAAAACCATAGTCAAACTCTACCCATACCTAACTTGATATTGTCAACTGAAGACAGGTAAACAAGCACCATAAGGACAATTATACTAAATTTTAATACAGTTCATTAATAGTTCCATTTTCCTGAGTTTGCATTTGTTCTTTGGCATGGGCATAGGATCTAATCCATTTTTCAGCAGATGCTCCTTGCTGTAGTGACTGCACTCTGGTCTATGCTCACTTGGCTCTACTGGTATCTCCCACGGCCTCAGGGTCCAGAGCAGCTGCTGCTACCTCCTTCCCTCTGCCCCTCCTCCTTCAGAATCTGACACCTCGAGGTTGCACGCGGCTGTGGGATGGGGGTCCCCGGTCGTTGACACCTCTTTCTGGGCTCCATGGCAGAGGGTCAGGTTGGGCTCACTTAATGATTTTTTTTTTAAAGTTAAACCATACTTACATTCCTGGGATAAATCACTCTTAGTCGTGGTGCATAACGCTTTTAATCTGCTATTGGAATTGTTTTGCTGCTATTTGTTGAGGATTTTTATGTCTATCTTCATGAGGGATATTGGTCTGTAATTTTCTTTTCTTGTGGTATCTTTATCTGGCTTTGAAAATAGGGTGATGCTAGCCTTGTAGAATAAGCCAGGAATTCCTCTCTTCTCTTCAATATTTTGAAAGAGTTTGAACAGGGTTGGTGTTAATTCTTGGAATGTTTGGGAAAATTCATTAATGAAAGCCTTCTGGTCCTGGCTCTTCTTTATTTGGAGATTTTTGGTGAGTGATTCAATCTCTTTACCTTTTATTGGTCTGTTGAGATCTTCTATTTCTTCTTGAGTCAGTTTATGTAATTTATGTGTCCATTTCATCTACATTATCAAAATTGTTAGCATACAATTGTTTATGGTATCCTCTTATAACCCTTTATTTTTTAAAATGTAAGGTTGGTAGTAATTTCTCCCCTCATGTATTAGTCAGCCAAAGGGTTGCTGATCTGAAATACCAGAAATCAATTGGCTTTTATAAAGGGTATTTGTTTTGGGGTAGAAGTTTATAGTTACCAGGCCATAAAGCATAAGTTACTTCCTTCACCAAAGTCTATTGCTACATGTTGAGGCAAGATGGCTGCTGATATCTATGAGGGTTCAGGGTTCTTGAGTTCCTCTCTTCCCAGGGCTCCATTTCTCTCCGGGCTCAGCTGCTATGCTCTCTCCACAAGGCTGGCTGTAGACTATCAGGTGAATGGCTCTGTCTCTTTCCCCAGGGCTCCTGCCATGTCTAAGGAGCCATCTCTATTCCTCTATGTTCTTCTCCTGTTTGTTCACTTCCCAGGCTCCAGCTCAAAACTCCAACCTTCCTTCTCTGCAGTGCAGCTTCTTGGTGGGCAGGGACTCAACGTCCTACTGATGTGGCCCAATCAAAGCCTTAATCATTATTTAATCAAGTAAAAGCTAAACTTCTGAATCCAATACAATCTAATATACCCAGAGGAAAAGACCAGTTCAAAAACATAATCCAGTATCTATTTTTGGAGTTCATAAATAATGCCAAACTGCTACACCTCAAATCAGATTTTAGTTATTTGCTTCAGTCTAAAGATTTGTCAATTTATTGACCTTTCTAAGAACCAACTTTTAGATTTTTAATTCTCTGTATTGCTTCCCTATTCTATATTTCATTTATTTCTACCATAATCTTAATTATTTCCTTCATTCTGCTTACTTTGGGCTTGGTTGTTTCTTCATTTTCTAGTTCCTTCTGGTGTAAAGTTAGGTTACCGAGTTGAGATGTATCTTCTTTTTTAATGTAAGCATTTAGAGCTATAAATTTCCCTCTGAGCATTCCTTTGCTGTATCCCACAAGTTTTGGAACGTTGTCCTCTCATTTTCATTTGTCTCAAGCTATTTTCTAATTTCCCTTGTGATTTCTTCTATGACTCATTTGCTCTTTGAGAGTGTATTGCTTAATTTCACATATTTGTAAATTTTCTGTTCTTTGTATATTACTGATTTCTAGTTTCATTACATTGTGGTTAGAGATGATACTTAATATGATTTCAATCTTTTTCCATTTATTGAAACTTGTTTTGTGACCAGTCATATAGTCTAACCTAGAGAATGATCTGTGTGTACTTGAGAAGAATGTGTATTTTGCTTTTGTTGGATGAAGTGTTCTATATATGTTTTTAATTTTTTTTAAATTTATTTTTATTTTTATTATTTATTTTTTGTTACATATCCCTCCCCTTTCTGCTTGCTCTTGCTATGTGTTCATTTTTTTTGTGTGTGTGTGTGTTCTTCTATGTCTGCTTTGTCTCCCCCTGCTGCGGCGACGCGCCAAGTCAGCTCACTGCACAGGCGGCTTGCTCCACTTGTGGGCGGCTCTGCTTCCATTCCCGGGCGGCTTTTTGCTCCGTTCGCAGGCGGCTTTGCTCTGTTTGCAGGCAGCTCGCCCTGCCCGTGGCGGCTTTGCCCTGCCCGTGGCGGCTTTTAGCCCTGCCCACAGCGGCTCTGTCCCACCCACGGTGGCTTTGCCTTCTCAGGAGGTCTGCCCGCTCGGAGAGGTCCCCGGGGAACCGAACCCGGAGCCTCCCATGTGGTGTACCAGCGCCCCATCCACTGGGCTACAGCTGGACCCTATGTTTTTTAAATCTAGTTGGTTTATAGTATTGTTCAAATCCTCTATTTCCTTATTAAACTTTTATCTAGATGTTTTATCTATTATCAAATGTGGTATATTGAAGTCTCCTACTATTAATGTAGAACTGTCTATTTCTTCCTTCAAATTTGTCATGGTTTGCTTCATATATCTTGAGGCTTTTTATTTTATTTTATTTTTTTTAAAGATTTATTTATTTTATTACATATCTCCCCTTCCCCCCGCTGCGGCGACGTGCCGAGACTGGTCACTGCACAGGCGCGGCTTTCCCCGCTTGTGGGCGGTCTCTGCGTCCATTCACAGCCGGCGCTTGCTTCAGTTCGCGGGTGGCTGGCTGCGCTCCATCCGCGGGCGACCTGCCCTGCCCGTGGCGGCTCTTGTCTTGTCTGTGGCAGCTTCTTGCCCTGCCCACGGCGGCTCTGGCCCACCCATGGCAGCTTGCCATTCTCAAGGCGGTCTGCCCGCTAGGAGAGGTCCCCGGGAATTGAACCCAGGGCCTCCCATGTGGTATGCCGGCACCCTATCCACTGGGCTATCGAGCCGGCCCCTATCTTGAGGCTTTATAGTTAGGTGCATGTATGTTTACAATTGTTATATCTTCTTGATAAATTGACCCTTTAATCAATATATAGTGTCTTTCTTTGGTCCTTGTAATTTTTTTAAAACTTCAAGCCTATTTTTTTCTGATATTATTAGAGCAACCCAAGCTCTTTTTTGGTTACTGATTGCATGGAATATTTTCCCCATCCTTTCACTTTCAACCTACTTTTGTCTTTGAATTTAATGCAAATCTCTTATAAACAACATATAGTTGGCTTATGATTTTTTAATCCATTCTGTAAATCTCTGCCTTTCAACTAGAGAGTTTAATCTATTCACATTTAAAGTAACTATTATTAATGTATGACTTCCCTCTGCCATTTTACTCTTGGATGTTTTATTTTTGTATTTTTTCTTTATTAGAGAAGTTGTGGGTTCATAGAACAATCATGCACAAAATAAAGGATTCCCTAACAACAGCAACTTGCATTGGTGTGGAACATTTGTAACAATTGATGGTAGCAGGGGGCCGACCGTATAGCCCAGTGGATAGGGCGCCAGTATACCACACGGGAGGCCCTGGGTTCGGTTCCCGGGGACCTCTCCTAGCAGGCAGACCGCCTTGAGAAGGGCAAGCCGCCATGTGTGGGAAAAACCACCTTGGGCAGGGCAAAAAGCTGCCATGGATAGGGCAAAGCCGCCACGGGCAGGGCAGGTTGCCCGCAAACGGAGCGCAGCCAGCCACCCGTGAACTGAAGCGGAGCCAGCCGTGAATGGAAGCAGAAGCTGCCCACAAGTGGGGCAAAGCCGCCTGAACAGTGACCAGTCTTGGCGCGTTGCCGCAGCGGGGGAAGACAAAGCGGACAGAGAAGAACACAAGAATGGACACACAGCAAGAGCAAGCAGAAAGGGGGTGGGGGGAAAAGTAATGAATAAAAAATAAAATTGATGGTAGCACATTTTTATAATTGTACTATTAATTGAAGTCTTTTTTTTTAACTTAGGGTTCACTGTTTGTGAAGTGTAATCCCACAGATTAAAACAATTATTCTGTTACCATATATACAATCTAACATCTCCCCTTTTAATCATATTCAAATATATATTTCAGTGCTGTTAATTGCATTCACAATGCTATGTTACCATCACCAGCATACATTACCAACAATTTCATCATTCCAAATATGAAACCTGTACACTCTAAGCCTTAACTTCCCATTCCATATCCCCATCCTGTCCCCTGGTAGCCTATATTCTAGATTTAAATCTATTGGTTTGCTTATTATTATAATTGTTTCAAATCAGTGAGATCATACAATATTTGTCCTTTTGTGTCTGGCTTATTTCACTCAATGTGATGTCTCAAGATTCATCCATGTTGTTGCTTGTATCAGAACTTCATTCCTTTTCACAGCTGAATAATATTTCATTGTATGTATATACCTGATTTTATTTAGCCATTCATTGTTTGAGGGATACATGGATTGCTTCCATCTTTTGGCAATTGTGAATAGTGCTGCTATGAACATTGGTGTGCAAATACCAGTTGAGTCTCTGCTTTCTATTCTTTTGGGTACTAGGTATTGGGCAATTTTTGAAGAGGTGATTCTGCCCCAATTGAGAGGTATTTGCCACCTTGTCAAAATTCATTTGTCCATAAATGTGAGGGTTGATTTCAGATCTCTCAATTCAATTTCATTGGTATATATGTCTGTCCTGTTTCAGTACCAAGCTGTTTTGATTACTGTGGCTATGTAATAAGTCTTCAGATCAGGAAGTGTGAGACCTCCAACTTCATTCTTCTTTCTCAAGATGGATTTAGCTATTTGGGGCCCCTTACTCATCCATATAAGTTGGATGATTGGCTTTTCCTTTTATGCAACACAGGTTGTTGGACTTTTGATTTGGATTGTATTGAATCTATAAATTGCTTTGGGTGGTATCTTAATGATATATAGTTTTCCAATCAGTGAACATGGACTATCCTTCCATTTATTTAAGTCTTCTTTAATTTCTTTTAGCAATGTTTTGTAGTTTTCTGTGTACAAGTCCATTACATCCTTGGTTAGATTTCTTCCTACATATTTGATTCTTTTAATTGCTATTGTAAATGGATTTTTTTCTCAATTTCTTCTTCCAATTGTTCTTTGCTTGTGTGTAGAACCACTGCTGATTTGGGGCTGTTGATCTCATACCCCACTACTTTGCAGAATTCATTTATTATATTAGTTCTAAGAGCTTTTTGGTGGATTTTTCAGGATTTTCTGTATATGGGATCATAGCATCTGTAAATGGGGAAAGTTTTACTTTTCCTTTCCAATTCAGCTGTCTTTTATTTCTTTTTCTTGCCTAATTGCTCTGGCAAGAACTTCCAGTAAAATGTTGAATAACATTGGTGACAGTGGGCATCCTTGTCTTTTTCCATATTCAGCCTTTCACCATTGAGTATGGTGTTAACTATGGGCTTTTCATATATGCCTTTTATCATGTTGAGGAAGTTTCCTTATATTCGTAGTGTTCTGCTTTTATCAAGAAAGGATGGTGGTTTTGTCGAATGCCTTTTTTGTATCAATTGAGATGATCATGTATGTTTTTTCCTTCATTCTGTTTATGTGATGTATTACATTAATTGATTCTTATGTTGAATCAGACTTGTATACTGGAATAAATCCCACTTGATTATGGTGTATAATTCTTTTAAAATGCTCTTACATTCAGTTTGTTAGTGTTTTGTTGAGGATTTTTGCATCTATAATCATAAGAGGTATTGGTCTATAGTTTTCTTTTCCTGAGGTATCTTTATCTGGCTTTGGTATTAGGGTAATGTTGGCCTCATAGAATGAGTTAGGGTGTGTTCCCTCCTCTTCAATTTTTTGGAAGAGTTTGAGAAAAATTGGAGTTAACTTCTTGGAATATTTGGTAGAATTCCCCTGTGAAGCCATTTGGCTCTGGGCTTTTCTTTGTTGGGAGTTTTTTTTTCTTTTTTTTTTCTTTTTTTTTTTTTTT
>PVKH010049508.1:0-10092 GCA_004027955.1 Chaetophractus vellerosus | reverse complement strand
AAAAAAAAAAAAAAAAAAAAAAGGGCGGGGGGATGTATAATAAAAAAAAAATCCTTAAAAAAAAAAAAGAAAGTAAAAAGGCAGCCTACCCAATGGGAGAAAATATTTGACAATCATATACCTGATAGTAGCCTAATATTCTGCATATATAAAGAAATCCTATACCTCAAAAATAAAAAGAAAAACAACACATTTAAAAAAACGGCAAGCAACCCAAAAAGACACTTCTCCAAGGAATAAATACAAATGACTAAAAAATACATGAAAATGTGCTCAATATCACTAGCTATTAGTGAAATGGAAATCAAAACTACAATGAGATACCATCTTACACCCATTAGAATGGCAGCTATTAAAAAAACAGTGGACTATAAATGGTGAAGAGGATGTGGAGGAATGGGAACCCTCATCCACTCCTGGTGGGAATGTAGAATGATCCAGCCATTGCGGAGGACAGTTTGGCAGTTCCTCAGAAAACTAACTATAGAACTGCCACATGATCCAGCAATTCCACTTCTGGGTATATAGCCAGAAGAATTGAAAGCAAAGACACGAACAGATATATGCACACCAATGTTCATAGTAGCATTATTCACTATTGCCAAAAGTTGGAATCAATCCAGGTGCCTATCAGCAGATGAATGGATCAACAAAATGTGGTACATCCATACGATAGAATATTACTCAGCTGTAAGAAGAAATAAAGTGCTAACACACGGGATTACATGGATGTATCTTGAAGATCTTATGTTGAGTAAAGCAAGCCAGGCATTGAAGGATGAACAGTACATGACCTCACTGATATGAATTAAGCAAATTGAGCAGACTCAGAGAGCTCTTGTCTGAAAGATAGGTTTACAAGAAATAAAAAGAGAGAAGAAGGTTTAGAGCCAACACTCATAAGAGCGTAATCTATGGTAAGGTGAAAGTGCATAATTGCATATTGAAGGGATATGACAGAAGGGTAGTGATATTATTGGTTTGAGTGGTGCAGTGTTGACAGGTGGGTAGATTGAGAAGGGTGGTTTGGAAGGTCCAGGGTACTGGGAGGAGGGTTGGGAGAGGGACCAGGTGAACACTGGTAATCTACGGGTATGTGGTTGAAAGTACAAAGTTGGGAATGCTCTTATGGCAATAGGACAAGGAAGGGTTACTGGTTTAGGGTGTTGGATGGGGGGGCATTCGGGACAGGGCGCACCTGGAGTAAGCTTCTAGGGAGTGTGTGAGTGATCATTCTGTCATAATGTGTTGAATCAGTGGGTGGAGGCCCACATAATGAGTGGGAAGGATTTGAACTCCCATCATCGAGAGGAAAGGTTTGTTCACAAATAGACAGGTGGGAGTCTCTCAAGAGCATGAGTTGTTCCTAAGAGGGGAGGACAAACCAGTGTGTCAAGACCTCAGTCTTGTTGCATGCAACTATGAATTCTGTCATCCAAGGAGTGAAGCCAGGGAGTCGCCATGGGTCTCGAGGGGAGGGGCAGGGAGGAATAGAATAGATCTAATGGGGGTATTTAGTGGGCACTGGAAGTGTTCTACATGATCTTACAATAATAGACACAGGAAATGGTAAATATCCTTACAACTTATGAAAGTGTATGGTCTAAAGTGTAAACCATAATGTAAACCATTGACCATGTTTATTAGCTATGTTTCACTATTTGTATGCCAGTTATAACAAAGGCACCATCCACATATAAAAAGTATTAATATGAGGGGGAGGAAGAGGGGAGGATGTTGGGTATATGAGAGACTCCTGTATTCTGTGTGTGACTTTACTGTGACCTAAAACTTATTTGAAAACAAAATGAAAAATAGTGAGACGTTGGGAATGAATATGGGAAGGTGCCACAATACAGACAGGTCACCAGATATGGTTGTGCTGAGGGGCAAAATGTCAAAAAAAAATTTTAATATTTCATTTTTTCAATATCTCAATCATTTAATTTAATTTGTTTTAGTTTTTTTATTTTTATATATTTTATCTCATATTTAAACTTGTCATTAGTGTTTCATTTCCCTATTAATTGTATTCATCTATTGTAATGGCTTCATTTTTTAAGAAGCTTTGAATCACAGAAGGGTTACAGCTGGGGCAGGGGAGGATCGTTGGTGTGGGGCATTAGTGATCTGAGATGCGTGGGTGGAAGTTCACTTGAACATACATATTATGTATGTAAAAATGTTCAGATGTTCACGGGACATTGTCAGAGTGGGTGGAGACTCACAATAACTGAGAGAGTACTGAATTCCCATCCCGGAGGGCTCTGCGGCATTCTCTAAGGAGCAGCAACAGACCCTCATGTGCAGGGGCAGTGACTGGTGAAGGAGGAGGATCCACTGATGGGCCCTTGATATGGGCAACTAGGCTTAGAGCCTTTGCTCCTGAAATTGAAACTTAGCCTGTTGTTATATGCATAAGGGTTGCCTCCTGAGAGCCTCCTTGTTGCTCAAATGTGACCTCTCTCTAAGCCAAACAGCATATTTAGGCATTACCTTCCCCCCATGTGGGACATTACTCTCAGAGATGAGCCTCCCTGGCACAGAGGGATTGCTACCAAGCACCAACTAGCAATGCAACTGGAAAAAGACCTCGAATAAAAAGGGGTAAAAGGTAAAGTCAAATGAGTTTATATGGCTAAGAGACTTCAAAGTGAGTCGGGAAGTCATCCCAGAGGTAATGCTTATGCACACCTCTACAGGATCTCATAGACTTCCAAATTGGATACTACCTCAAATAGTGGGGTTCCTGATGGCTCTGGGGAAACCCAGGTCCTGTGCTCAGGGTGAATAGGTCTGGAGTTTGGTGCCTCGCCAGTGGGCCCTACTTTGGAGTTTGTGCTCCTGAGAGTGATAGAATTGGACTCAATTATGTCTTCCCTGAACATGACTCATCTGTCCCTTCTATTTAAACCTATACTTAGTGCTGGAGTTTGTAGGTATACATCCAGAGTTTTGAGTCTTTGGACTGTCCATATGCCAGCTGGGCCCGGAACTTTGGTGAAGTTGCAACACCTACTCTACAGCTCATTGGACTCACCCAGGACAAATGGCAGGGAGATGATGATGGACAACGGCCACCCCAGGGAACGGAGAGAGTCTGCAACTGCAGGCAGCATAATCCCATCCTTCTTCCCCATGGGATATAAGCCCCCTCTCAATTGAAGTTGGAATGAATGTCACCATCCCAGAATCCTAGGATTTGGGAGAAGAGCTATAGACTCGAGTGGGCTTACTGGTATTCTACTATAGACATATTGTGATTCTAGCAATGGAAGAAATTACAGCATTGATGTGGAGCCAGGGGCCACTGGAGGCTCTGGGAGCAGGGAAAGGGAAAAGGACTTGGGAACCAGAAGTAAGTGATGAGAGCAATTTAAGAAGCACAGAGGAACCAAATGTCCCAAATGCAGCTGATGCGATGCAGCAATTAGGGGGATGTGAAGGATCTTTTGGGATTCATCTTTCCTATTTTATCAGGAGAAAGGAAAACATGTCCTTATATAAAGGACATGTACGTGGAAACTCACAATCTCTTTAGGTCATAATATTCTAAACTTGAAGGACCCAACTAACCACCAGGAGGAACGTGGATAAATAATTTGTAATACAGCCATTCAAGGTCAATGGACTCAATGATGGAAAACGAAGAGAACTGCTGATTCACCATACTACAAGAATGAAACTCAAAAGAATATTTTGAGCAAACGATGCAGGCACCAAAATGTAAAGTCCAATTTACTTGATTTTCATGAATTTCTAGATGTGGCAAAATGAACATATGTGAATATAAAATCAGAACAAGGGTGAATATGTTGGGATGTGATTAATGATTGACGCATGTAGGGATTATTTTCCAAGTTATTGGAAATGATTCATATCTTCATTGGATACTGTAGTGGAAGAGGTCAAAAGTTTTGAAAACTTTGATGTCATTCAGTTAAGATCAATACATTTAACCGTATTTAAGTTTTACAACAATTATAAAAGAACCATAAGAGAGAACGAGATAACATTATTTACAATAATATAATGGAGATAAGCACATTTGATTTTCAGTACCTTTCCCCCACTGACCACCTCAGTGATGAGCAGCCAGGCAGTCAGTTGCTTGTGGATTCCAGGCAGAATGTTGGGGAGTTCTCTGGGGTTTGTTGTGGATACAGGGTTACTGGGCAGTCCTATGGTGGCATCAGTGCCATGGAGGGCCTGTAGTGCTCTGTGGAGCTTGTCTTTTGGAAGATCCTGAGGACTCTTTGAGACATGGTGATGGAGCGCAATGACACTAGTTCATACCTCCCATTCCACAGACTCCAGTGGGACTCAGGGGCATTTCAGTATATCTTCAGCATTTTGGTGGGTCTCCTATTGTTCAGACTTGAGCAGTCTGTTAGAAGCCGACTTTATAGAAAACATGAAAAACAGCTTGCAGAAACACTGGCTACCCTGATTGACAAGAAATGTCAACTTCTTGATCAGATGAATGCTGCTCATGAGAAGTATATAGAGACCAATTCATCTTTAGGGGATGCTAGGCTAGAGAAAGCATCTTTAGAAATGCCCAGCCTTACTGACACTTTCAGAAAGGCTAGGGGAACAACAGCAATGTTGATGGAGGAATTAACTTCAGTGGTCCTAGAACTAAAGGAAGAGAGATCGAGATGTTCCAAACAAGAAGATGAGATAAAGAAGATGCTGAAAGAACTGGAGACCCAAGAAGAAGTCATGCAAACCAGCACAGCACCAGGCACTTTTCCAAATTCAGTGTTTGGAAACCCTTCCATTCCCTGATGGTCCCTCCTCCAGGAGTGGGCTTGGGTCAATCTTCAAGCAACGCTGAACTTCTGTTCCACTCAGGTTTGCAGAGCCAACAGGCTGGAATGACCCTGTCCAATTCCATCGAGAGTTTTTATGGCCAGTGGATCAAGGGAACCCCCTCTTTGGGCTAGAGTTCCTCTACCTTCACCTCCTGGACACACAAGTGATTTCCTCCATGATCAGTTCCTCTTTCAGTCACACAGAGTTTGCACTTGAGGAACACACTGGAAATGTGGGACTTTGTCTTTACAGAAACTCAACATGAAAGAAACTCTACTACTGACAAGATTGTTCATAAGATACTACTTAAGAGACTTATGTACATGTTTATATCTGTTCATTTATTTCTTTATTTATTAACCTGTTCATATGTTTATATTATCAATTTGTTTTGATCTTATAAGTATAATCTTTCTTTTCTTGTTCTCATCTACATAATATCTATTATATACATAATTATAAGTTGACCATATATGCAGCTTAGTCGTGAGTCTTTTAAGGCAAAAGCAATATAAACTTGCAACAGTATATTCCCGGGAAACGTAATTTATAAGTAGATGTAAATTTTACTTCAATTTTCAATAGTTGTAAAATAAAAATCAAAGGAGAATATTCATGCTGGGAAGACAAATATTTTTTGAATGAATAAATAAATGCATTCAAGCCTAAGTTACTTTTCTCCCATGGGAACAAAACTGGAGTTGGTGTCTATACACATAGCATTTAAAGTATTCTGGAGCAGTTTATTTATGTTTAGTGGATTATTTAGAATAAGTGATATAATTTCTGCAGAGTTTAAATCACTGAGGATTCTATATGATGTCTTGGAAATTGGACTTGGTCATCATCAAGAGGACTTTATTTTCTTCGGTACAGTGCCAGGTGTGCCTCCTTCATAAGTGAAGAGCTATCAATGTTCTTTTTAGACCAAGCTGCAATGTTCACCTTATTTTCCCTTGGTAGCCAGCCTTAGACTTGATGACTCAGCACTGAACACACAATCTATGTACAGGATCTCTGTCTTCAAATCAGATGTGATTTCACCATTGGAGCAAGGAGAGGATCTGTGTAGGGAAGGAAGAGGATTTCTCCAAGGCAATTGTCTAGGTAAGCTTAAAGAACCTGTGCTTCAATATGAGAAGGATCCTGGTAAATCAGAGTACAAGAACTTAGTAGTGTCAACTTCAAATTTTCTTGAGTGAATGATATTTTCTGAAATGCCACTAAGGACACTGGGAGAAAATTGTAAAGATGATGTCATTATATTTTTTACCATTTATCAATCTCTGTTCTTAGGTCCTTCTGTAAATAGCATGTCCTCAGGAAAGGAATGCCCATGAACGTATTGGAGTTAATGATTCCATAATAGTATTTATCCTGGTCCTCTTTTTTGATGAATTCCACTGTCTTGTCCTCTTCAATATGCCATCTTCATTTCATTTTTCCTCTTAGTTTAATCAAGGTAATCTTCCATAATTCTCCAATACTTGCTTTATTCCTTCATTTCTTGATCTTTTTCCATGTAAGAGTTTTATTAGTCATGGCTCTCCATAGAAACAATATCAACAGAATATACATATAAGAGAGTTGTTATAAGAATAGGCTCATGCAAAGTGGGAGCTGGCATGTCTGAATTCTGCAGGGCAGGGTTCAAGCTGGAAGCTGATACCTGTGAGGTTGAACTCCTCAGGGGAAACTGGCTCCTGAAGTTAGGGAGAAAATCTTTTTTATGACCCATGAGATCCTCAGTTTTTCTTTTTAATTCCTCAAAAATATATTAATCCATAAGTTTAGGAAACCCTGTATCACCAATCAATGTGAAAAATCCTTCGGTAAATAATTGTCATTGAATCAACTTGAGCATATTCACATTGGAGGTAATCATATGAATGTTCATATGATAATATAGACATAATCTATGGTAAGGTAAAAGTATGTAGTTGCATATTGAAGGGATATGACAGGAGGGTAGTGATATTATTGGGTTGGGTGGTGCAGGGTAGATAGGTGGGTACATTGGGAAGGGGGTGTTGGAATGTCCAAGGTACTGGGGGGAGGGTTGGGAGAGGGACTAGGTGAACACTGAGGGTCTTTGGGTATGTGGTTGAAAGTACAAAGTTGGAAATGCTCTTATGGCAATAGGATAAGGAAAGGTTACTGGTTTAGGATGTTGGATGGGGGAGCATAAGGGACAGGACGCACCTGGAGTTGGTTTCTAGGGATTGTGTGAGTGATCATTCTGTCATAATGTGTTGTTTCAGTGAGTGGAGACCCAGATAATGAACTGGAAGGAGTTGAACTTCCATCTTCAGGAGGACCGATTTGTTCCCAAATAGACTGGTGGGAGTATCTCAAGAGCATGGGGCATTTCCTAATAGGGGAGGACAAACCAGTGTATCAAGACCTCAGTCTTGTTGCTTGTAACTATGAATCTTGTCATCAATGGAGTAAAGCCAGGGAGTCACCGTGGGCCCTGAATGGAGGGGGAGTAAGGAATAGAATAGATCTAACAGGGGGTATTTAGTGGGCAGTGGAAGTGTTCTACATGATCTTACAATGATGGACACAGGACATGGTAAATACCATCAAAATTTATTAAAGTGTATGGTCCAAAATGTAAACCATAATGTAAAACATTGACCATGTTTAGTAGCTATATTTCACTATTTGTATATCAGTTATAACAAAGGTACCATCCACATATAAAAAGGTATTTATACGGGGGGGGGAGTAAAAGGGGAAGATATTGGGTATATGAGAGTGCTGAGGTCTGAGGCAGGAGAAGAAGGATATTCTGTGTGTGACTTTGCTGTGACCTAAAACTTCTTTGAAAACAAAATGAAAAATAGTGAGACACTGGGGAGTACATGGGTGAAGGTGCCACAGTAATGACAGGACACCAGATACTGTGATGATGAAAGGCAAAATGCCAAAAAAAAATTTAAATATTTTTCATTTTTTAATATCCCAGTTATTTAATTTAATTTAATTTTTTTAACTTTTATGTATTTTATCTCTTATATTTAAACATCATTATTATTTCATTTTCCTATTAATTGTATTCAGCTATTATAATGGCTTCAGTTTTGAAGATGCTTTGGATCACAGAAGGGTTATAACTGGGGTCGGGGAGGTTCGTTGGTGTGGGATGTCAGTGATGGGGGCTGTATGGGAGGAAGTTTACCTAAGAATACATATAAGGCTTGTAAAAATGTTCAGATGTTCATAGGACATTGTCACAGTGGGTGGAGACTCACATAATAACCAAGAGAATACTGAATTCGATTCTGGAGGGCTCTGCCACCTTCTCTAAGGGAGCAGCAACAGCCCCTAAGTGCAGGGGCAGTGACTGGTGAAGGAGGAGGATCCACTGATGGGCCACTGATATGAATGACTAGGCTTATGAGCCTTTGCTCTTGATATTGAAAGTTATCCTATTGTTATGGGGTGCCTACAGGTTGCCTCCTGAGAACCTCCTTGTTGCTCAAATGTGACCTCTCTCTAAGCCAAATTGAGGATGTGACTGCATTACCTTCCCCCCAGAGTGGGACATGCCTCCTGGAGATGATAATCCCTGGCACTGAGGGGTTGCTACTAAGTACTAACTAGCAATGCAACTGGAAAAAGACCTTGAATAAAAGGGGGGAAAAGTAAAGACAAATGAGTTTATATGGCTAAGAGACTTCAAAGTGAGTTGGGAGGTCATCCCAGAGGTAACGCTTACACTCACAGGATCTCATAGACTTCCAAAATGGATACTACCCTAAACAGTGGGGTTCCTGATGGCTCTGGCGAAACCCAGGTCCTATGGTCAGGATGGATAGCTCCAGAGTTTGGTCCCTTGCCAGTGGACCCTACTTTGGAGTTTGTTCTCCTAAGAGTGACGGAGTTGGACTCAATTATGTCTTCCCTGAACATGGCTCTTCTGTACCTTCTATTTAAAATATACTTAGTGCAGAAGTTTGTAGGTGTATGTCCAGAGACTCAAGTCTTTGAGCTGTCCATGTGCCACCTGGGCCCAGAACCTTGGAGGAGTTTCACCACCTACTCTACAGCACTTGGGATTCACCCAGGACAACTTTTGGGGAGATGATGATGGACAGCAGCCATCCCAGGGAATGGAGAGAGTGTTCTTCAGCTGCAGGCAGGATAATCCCATCCATCTTATCCATGGAAAATAAGCCCCTTCTCACTTCGAGGTGGAGTGGACATCACCATCCCAGAATCCTTGGGATAAGGTAAGAGGTATGGACTAGAGTGGACTTACTGGTATTCTATTATAGACATATTGTGATTTTAGCAATGGAAGAAATTACAATATTGATGTGGAGCCAGTGGCCACTGGAGGCTCTGGGGGCAGGGAAAGGGAAAAACAGTTGTAATATGGGGGCTTTTTCCGAGACTTGGGAATTGTCCTAATATTGCAACAACACATATAGGCCATTTTATAGCAACACACAATATGCAGAACTATGTGGGAGAGCTTGTAGACTACAATATGAACTATGGCCCATGCTTAATGTCAAAGTCCCAGGATGCATTTATCAATTGCAATGAATGTGCCACACTCATGAAGGATGTTCATGTTGTAGTGCTTGAGAGGTGTGGGGAGTGGGACATATGGAAATACCTATATCTTTTGTGTGAAATTTATGTAATCTAAGTATCCTTTAAAAATTAAAAAAAATGAGTTTCATTTTAAAACTCCCATGAGGGGAAGCAGATATAGACCAAATGGTTGAGTGCCAGCATCCCATGTATGAGGTTCAATCCCGGATACATTCCTAAAAAAACCATCCAATAAAAACAGAAAGTCTTGCAGCAAAATATGGATTTTATATAATCGCAGAAAAACACAAATATCAGCAAATTTTGTGTCAGTATGACAACAGCAATTACAACAAAGAGTAAGGAGAAAGAACCAGAAATGTGGTATTCTTTCATAATGTTAAAATGTCTAAATTACAAGTAAAACATAGCAAATTAAAATTGATGTGCATGTACTTGCTGGCTTTCAGAATTTGACAGAATTACAACATGTAAGAGCAAAACCCAAATGCTAATAGGAGATTTTGGAGCTACTCTCTGAGCAAGTGATGGAATAGGAAGAAAAATTATCAGCAATGATATTGACTACCTCATTATCATGAATAATAAATTTTACTTAATACAATAAAAGGCATACTTTTAGTTAAGGCATATATATAATACACTGCAAACAGAAAAATAAACTTCTTTTTCATGAATTAAGAAATTCTAGGTCTGAGGCAGGAG
>PVKH010049507.1:0-10092 GCA_004027955.1 Chaetophractus vellerosus | reverse complement strand
ATCCTCTAAGACACATCTGTTTTCTGCACAGGTCAAATAGGAGAGTTGATTGGGGATGTGATGGGAATCACCACCCCTGCATCCTTCAGATCCTTGATGCCATGTGGCACTGATCTCTGAAATCCCTCCAGTAATGTAGTATTGCCTTTGATTTACTATTTTGCTAGGTAGGGGCAGTTCTAGTGGCTTCCACTTGGCCCTTCCTAAGATGATAGCCCTCACTCTGCAAGTCAGGGATCCAATGTGGGGATTCTGCCAGCTACTGAGTATGTATATTATAAATATGTATTCTGGAACTGGGGAAATAACCACAGAATGGGTTGGGACAACCACTGTACCCACTGTGAGACAGACCTGAGCTAAAACTCCATCCATCACCTGACCTCCATAAGCCCCTACTCTGAATGGTAGACCACAGTGATGTTTTGTGTCTCATCTAATAATCCCCAAAATATCTGATAATTTCCTTTTCCCCAATGCATAGTTACCCTGGTAAAAGGCTGTAAGTCTCCTTGGAGAAAGCTGGGAGAAATATTAACAGTATAAGGTTTTGACAGTGCAACAGGAATCTTCCCAAGAGGAACCTGGTCTTCCCCTCATTCAAGGAGTTCTATAAACTGTCTCAAGTCTGGAAATTGATTAAGGAGTCATAACTCTCTGATTCTGTAACCAAAGTTAAGGTTTTGTTCACTCGACCTAGAATTCTTCTGCTTATAGGTCAAGTAGGAATTTAGTAGACTGCCCATCTATTTTACTTCTAAGTACCCCATGATCTATTATCCAATGCCATAGGTCTATTGGACTAAGACTCTTTTGACTGCTGCTTTGAGTCTGCCTTTCATTGTGGTAGCCATGTCCACCTTGTCTTTGGTGATTTAGTGCTGCTACTTGGCTTTTTCCAGCCCAGGATCCAATCACACCCATATTGCTTAAGGATTCCAGTTCCATGACAGCAGTTCCCACAGTAATATCTGACCTACAGAGAAGAGCAATCACAGAGTTCTTCAGGGAAGATGGAGTTAATCTAACAAATTCATCCCTCACAAGTCCTGGTGAAAGGTGTGTTCTCTGGACATTCCTGGGGTGGGTAGGCAGACCTTAAATGTTATATCCATTCTAGCATTCCAATCTCCCCAAGACTTCGGATCCCCTCAGCTACAATATACCAGGGTAAATCAGGCATCTCAACCTCAGACATTCTAGGCCATCTTTTGGTCCATGTTTCAGCCAGCCACCTGAAAAACTGATAGAGTCCTTTCTAACCCCTTGAGCTACAACACTGAATCAGAATCTTTGCTTAGTGGGCCAATATCAACAAATTCAGCTTGATCCAACTTTATATTCATTCTACCATTATCCCATACCTTTAACATCCATTCACATGCATATTCCCCTGATTCAATCAATATAAATTGGAAACTCACGCAGTTCTTTTAGAGTATAATAACATACTTCTTCAGGGGTCACAGTTTGTACTTCACCCTTGGTGGCTTTTTGTGTCTTTAGTCTAGTTATAGTCTGGAAAAGAAGAGGGGTGGTAAGGTGGATAAGGAGAAGAATTAAAAGTTTCTTGCAAGTCAATTTCCTCAGTACATTCCCTTGCAGTTTCATCTGATGAGACAGGATTAATCTCTTCAGGTGAGGACTGTATGGCAGACCTTAATGGCAGGGTGGAGGTTGGGTAGTATGGACTTGAGGTTGAGTAGCACCCTCCTCAGGGTGGGGAGGAGGTCAGGACTCCTTGGAGCAGGCTAGAGATTGGATAGTGCAGTCTTGACACTGAGTGATATCCTCCTCATAGCTCCTTGGAGCAGGCTGGAGGTTGTGTGATGCAGGCTTAATATTGGGTGGTCTCCTCAGGCCAGACCATTACAGGTTTATCTGGCACAGTCTCAGCAGAATTTAGAGTTTCAATATTCCCACTGTAACCATCATTAACCCATATGTTTCCATCCCAATCCTCAGAATACCACACCTTTCCAATCAATGCCCTCACTTTAAAAGCAGACATCCTGCAAGACTGAGAATTTGGTTTCCACTGTAACTCTACTATTCATACAATGAGACTCTGAATCTGGTTTTCAGAGATTTCAAGTCTGCGGTTGCACAAAACAAGATTTTCTTTCAAAGCACACATAGAAACTTTCACATCATTCATGCAGCACTTAAGTTGCAAATTGGAAGCTTTCAGTTCATTCCTTTCTTTTGTAACTGTATCCAGCATATTTAGGAATTGTCAGCCAAAATTATTGTAGCTATTAACTCCACAAAACTCTGTTAAAGTGTTAAAATCACTCTCATACAGATCTTTGCCTCTTACAAGCATCAAAATAGTCATATTCAGTGGTGAAAATTTGCCAACTCATGTCATGGAAAGTCAGTGGGCTCTTGATTATTGGAAACAGAGTCATTAGGGCCCTTGAATCTAATAAGAGTAGAGAACCTATTGCAAAAATCCCAGAACCAATTAAGAAATCCCATTTTTAAGATTCTGTTTCTCAAGAACCACTCCCTCTACCAAGCTGTATTAGCCAGTGTTCTCTAGAGAAATAAAATTGGCAGGAGATATCTGTAAATAGTGTGAGCTTTTATAAAATTGTTTCACATGACCATGAGGGTGCACAAGTTCAATTTCCATAGGGCAAGCTGCATGCAAGGGACTCAGATGAAGGTCCTGGTTGAATTCTCAAAGAGACACTGGCTATCTGAAGTAGAGATGAAGATTCTCTCTCTGAATGCTGAAACCACTTCTCCTTTTAAGGCCTTCACTGATTGGAGAATACTTCTCTCATTGCTGATGGCAATCTCCTTAGATGATTGTCAATGTGATCACCCATATATGCAATCAATTTACTGATGATTAAAGTCCATGAAATTTTTTTAACTGTACAAACTTTTTTTTTAAAGAAGGTTTAGGTTACATAAATGTTACATCAAAAATATAGGGGAGTCCTATATACCCCATCCTCTCCCCCTCCCCTAATTTCCCCAATCAACAACATCTTTCATTAGTATGACACATTTCTTACAATTGATTAACATATATTGAACCATTGTTACTAACCATGGTCTATAATTTACATTATGGTTTGCACTTTGCACTGCACAATTTTACAGGTTTTGACAAAATGTATAATGGCTTGTATCTGCCATTGCCATATCATGCAGAACAATTCCAAAGTTCCACAAATGCCCCATGTCACACTTATTCTTCCTTCTCCCTCCCATTAATAGAATAATAAAGTCTCCTTTAGTCCATAGTTGCATTCCCTCCTTATGTTTGTTCATTCCTCAATCTTGAGGATTTGGGAATGGTGATGACCACTATGCTTCTTATTGAGAGGGGACTTAGATCCCATTGGGCAGATGAATGGAACTGTCTTGCTTGCAGTTGTAGATACTGTTTTGGGGGATCGGTGTTGTCCATTGTCATCCTTTTGTTATTTGTCCCGGGTGATTCTGATGAACTGGAGAGTAGTTGGCTGCAACTCTGCTGAGATTCAGGGCTCAACCGACATATGAACAGACTGAAGATTTAAGTCCTGCAATATATATTTAACAAGAATAGTGCTAACTAGAGGTTTAAATAAAAGGGGAAGAAGAACCACATGTAGGAAAATTATAAATGAATCAAACCCTAATTCTTTGGGGAGATAAGCTATCATATATTCCAAGGTAAGGCCCACTGATGGGGTGCCAATTTCCTGGGGTTGTGTGTCCTGCCTATAGTGTCTAGATGGCTCTAGATCCCTCAGTAGCACTCCTGCTTGAGGCACTGTTTATTGTGGCAGCAGTGAGAACTTCCTGAGAAGTGCATAAGCATAACATCTGGAAAGACCTCCCAACTCACTTTGAAATTTCTTATCCATAAAAACTCTTTTGTATCTAATATTTCCCCCTTTTGGTCAAGGTCTTTTTCCAGATGCATCATTAGTTGGCTCTTGATAATCATCCCTTTGTGCCAGGGAAGCTTATCCCAGAAGTCAGGTCCCATGCCAAGGGAAAGGTAATAAATTCATATGCTGAGTTTGGCTAGGACAGAGTCCTCATTTGAACAACAAGGAGGCTTTCAGAAGATAACTCTTAGGCAATATATATTACTATGCTAAGTCTCAATTTCCCAAGAACAAGGTTCATAAGTACAAGCATCAATATCAAGGGCCTGGAGTATTGGTCTGTCCTTTGCCGGGCCTACCCATGTACTCTAGAGATTCTTGCCACTCTGTTAGAGAATGTAACAGAACTCCCCAGGATGGGAATTCAATATTATATAGATTGTTCTGTTCTGTAGGTCTCCAGCTACCAGGACAACACTGCATGACCACATGAACACATTCATATTCCATAGAGGTATGCCCCAGGTGCACGCTTCCCCACACATCGCCCCACCACAGACACCTCGTACCAGTGATCCTCCCTGCCACAGCTGCAACCCTTCTGCAATCCAAAACCTCCTCAAAAACAAAGCAAATAAATAAGTTAATTCATCAATTAATTAATTAATTAATTTCTGCATTGTGCCTTTCACCACCATATGATCTGTTATCTTTTAAGTATATTGACAATTTCTTCTGTATGTTCCCCCAGTGTCTTTTTTTTTTCACTTTATTTTCAAAGAAGGTTTAGGTTACAGAAAAGTCTCATGCAATATATAGGGAATTCCCATATAATCCACCGCTTTCACATTTTCCCCTATTAATAACACCTTACATGCGTGTGGTACATTTGTTACAATTGATTGAAAACTTATCAAAGCATTGCTACTAACCATGGTCAATGGTTTACATTATGGTTTACATTTTGGAACGCACACTTTTAGAGGTTTTGACAGAATGTATAATGGCCTGTATCCATCATTGCAAGATCATGTAGAACAATTCTAATGTTCTAAAAATGACTTATTTTCCACCTATTCTTCCCTCCCCTTCCCCTCAGAAACCTAAGTTTTGAGGTTCATAGTTGCATGCATTAATATTGAGGGCTTGACATACTGGTCTGTTTTTTTCTTATTAGGTATTGCCTATATTCTTGAGACATTCTTGCCCCTCTACTTGAGAAAGCAGCAGGACCCACCAGATTGGGAGTTTAATATCTTCTTGTTTATTGTGTGGGTCTCCACTCCCTGAAGTAACACCCTATGACAAGATGAACACATTCATATTCCATAGAAGCGTGCCCTAGGTGCCCCCTTTCCCACGTATTCCCCCACACCGACACCCTGCACCAGTGACCCTCCCCTGCCATCTTTGTCAAAAGTACATTCCCACCATCGTAGTTTCAACTATAGGCCTACAAATCCCCAGAGTTTACCTGTTTCTTCCTTCAGCTCTTCCTGCAGTTCCATGGATAGTCAACCCCAATCCCCCCACCATGTTCACCCTCAAATTCCAGCACCGTCACCCCCACTCACATCCCTGCATCACTATCATCCCTTCCACTGCCAAACCACTCCCGTCCTCTTTATCATAGGTTTTGCCCATATTGTGCACTGGCTCACCACACAACGCCATTGTATTACAATTAGCCCAGCATTGCTTGACCAACAACTGGGCATTATTACCTGAATGAGTTGACATGTTAGCCTATCACACATGGCTACTCCATACTTCAGGAGAAACTGAGAATTCTAGTTTTTCATTTTTCAATCTCTTATTCAAAGAAGACAAAAAGGACCCAGTGTGTGTTGAAGGACTCAACCTAGCATTTGCCACAACAACTTTTGAATTAATTAATATATGTTTTATTAAAACCAAAAAAGAAATACAATGGAAGACTCAAACTAAAGCATCTTTAAGATGTACATAGTATATCTCTCATAGGATAATGGAATTTAATTTGTAAAGAATTATTAAGAAGGTACTTTGATTAAATGTCATATTCTAAATTTCAAACAACTTAATTATCAAGTAATAGGTATTTGTAAGATTCTCTTTCTAGTGACTATAATTTTAGTAACATAAGGGAAAATATTGGTAAATGTACATTTTTCCAGTCAGAAAGGAAAGAAAAAAATAAATGCAAAATAATCAAAACAAGTTACACCATTGACTCTGTGCATTTAAAATATTTTTCATTTTGTTCTCCTATGCTCTTATTTCTTGTGAAGAAGAAATTAAGATTTTTATATTTAGTATAATACATTGCACCTTAGGAGATTTTATAAAACAAACCAAAATATGTTATACCATATGAAAGCTGGAAGGACCATTCTGATCTTCCTGTTAGTACAATACTGGAGTCATTATCTAATTACATATTCATAAGAAGACAGATGATATATAAAAATGCATCCCCAAGAGAAGTAAATGAGATCATGATGCAAATAGCAAAGCCGTTAACACATTTTCTATGGCATTTGTCTTCTTAATGCATGAGAAGTTAACCACAATTATTAATTTGATCAAGATGCAATTCATTTTTTGAGGTAATTTTAAAAATCCATCCATGTATGATGGTGGAAGCATATGTGCTAGGTTTTAATCAACAATATGTAGACTTGTTCAGACGGTATGAAGATATGTAAAATGTTATAAAATTGTTGCTTACTTTCTTTTTTATTGTTCAAAAAAGCTAAGATATAGTTAAAAATTTACATGCATTTATTTTCCAGGGAGAAACAAAAGTCAAAATCAGAACATACTTTTGTTAGATTAGCATCTGGTTGTTACATAAATAGTGCTGATCATTTAAGTCTTGTTCTTTTGTAATGTTTTTATTGCAATCAGCTATATGACAGTTAATAATTGCCACTAAAGCAAAAAATGTACAAAATATTCTGTTCTTTAAAGAGCACATTTGGCAGAGGTACAAAGAATATTTACTGTGTCACTATAAAATATCCAGTCATGTAATTGTACTATTTATATCATAAAGTATAATGCAAATAGTGAGCAGGCTGAAGTGAATTCATCTATACTTTGATTTAATTATTTTCATTACCCTCTTTAATTTAAAGTACATTGAGGACAAAAATAGAGAGAAATTTCCAAATTACGCTCTTCCATTTTTTTTCAAGTATGTTGTAACTGTATAAGGAAGAATTATATAAAGTATTTAAATTAATTTGGAAAGAATATCCTATGAATAAGCAAAATAGTGTATTAGTGTTTTCTTTATATTTAACAGAATCTCAACAGTTTCATATTGTTTTTTTTTTAATTTTTTATTATATATCCCCCCTTTCTGCTTGTTCTTGCTGTGTTCTTTTTTTTTTTTTTTTTGGTATTCTTCTGTGTCTGCTTGTCTCCCCCCCATTGCAGCGACACACCTAGTCAACTCACCACGCAGCGGCCTTGCCTGCCCGCAGGCGGCCTGCCCTGCCCACGGCTTGCCTTCTCAAGGAGGTCTGCCCACCCAAGGAGGCCCCGGGAACCGAACCTGGGGCCTCCCATGTGGTAAACCGGCGCCCTACCAATTGAGCTACAGCTGGCCCCAATTTCATATTGTTTTTATTTTGACATCACTTGTAATTTTGCTGAGTAGGGCATCTACAACAAAAAATATGTATCCAAAGATATTTGCACAGCTTAGCATTTCTTATCTTTAAGTAGGACAAGAACACAGTTCTGAAATTAATATTCTGTTGTAATTTTGATTCTGAAATAAATATAGTCTGGCTTGAGTCATTAGCAATAAGTGCTTACTTTTTGTAAGAATATTCATTTTCCCAAAAGTAGAAGAGAAATTATTAAGCATAGTCATATCCTGTGAACTGTTACCAGCATTTCTCAAGTCTTCAGTAGAAAAACTCCCTAAACACACTATTCTGAAAGAAGAAAAAAGTATTTTTGTCATATAATATTCAATTTTATCTTTTGAAAAAAAAGAGTATTATCCTGCATTAGATTCCTAACCTTACATAATTGTTACAGTGCACAATTGCTAAAAAGCACACATTGGTTGGTTAATTTTTGGAGCTGTTGACAATGTAAGAGTATGTTCATTAAAAATGTTAGTAACCAGTTTATTCTAGTTTTTCAAACTAAATTATATAAACATTTTTTCCAAGATACTAGCAAGAGTTGTATTGGGGGAAGTGGTACTTTTATGGAAGGGATTTTTTTTTTTTTTAGATTTTTATTTATTATTTATTACATATCCCCCCCCTTTCTGTTTGCTCTTGCTGTGTGTCCATTCTTCTGTGTTTTTCTTTGTCTGCTTCTTGTCTCCCCCCGTCCCCACGGCGACGCGCCGAGTCGGCCCTCCACGGCGGTGGCTCGTTCCGTTACAGGGTGGCTCCACTCCGTTCCCACGGGCAGCTCCGCTCCATGTTTTGCGGGCAGCAGTCCTCCATGTTTTTTGCGGGCTGCTCGGCTTGCGGCAGCTCCGCTTTTCACGGGTGACTTTGCCATGCCCGTGGGGGCTCCGCCCTGCCCGTGGTGGCTTTTTGCCTTGCCCACAGCGGCTCTGCCCCGCCCATGGCGGCTTGCCTTTCTCAAGGCCGTCTGCCCGCTCAGAGAGGTCCCCGGTAACTGAACCCAGGGCCTCCCATGTGGGACCCCGGCGCGCTCTTTATCCACTGAGCTATCTAGCCGGGCCCGGAAGGGATTTTTAAATATGAATTTTTCCAATATCAGGGTTGTATTTCTGTTCTATGGGAGTATTTCTTAGAGATTTTGAATATTGAGTGGTGAAATGCCATTCTATTTTCTGCTTCATATAAGGAATGAATTTGGTAATGGTTATAACAGTAGATAGTTAAACCAAAGAGATGAAGAACTGGTTTGGATTTCCTTTTTCATAAATAAACCAAAATTTCTGACACAAGGATGTGCCTAAAGTCTCAGTAACAGTCTAAGAGGATATGATATTTTTATACATATAGATTCCCAAAGGTAGGTCTAAATACCAGTATCTCATGATTATACCAGGAAGTAATAGATGCAAATACATCCTTTTGGAGAAACGTGTTTGAGAAGAAAGGCCCAAAATCTTTTAAGTGCATACGATGGTTTGGGGGATTTTGAGCCAGAAAAAGGACAAAATGGTTTCTCAAGAATTATTGTAAAATGAATGATAGAGCAGAAGTATTTCGAAAAGTAAAATATGAAAATAGCACGAAAAATAAAATGAGAGAGAATCCCTAGTTATTGGCACTGAAAAGACCTGTTAAATGCAAACTAAGCCTAATTCATATTTGGAAGAGTTCCACGTATTTTCCAAGAAGGAAACCTAACATCCTTATAAGGAGGAACAAAGATCGCAATGTCTCATTATACTCCTCTTTTGTGGTCTCCAATGACTGAAAAAAAGAAGTTTACAAAATCATAATGATGTAGTTCTCCCACTAAACATGAGTTTTTGGAAAATACCCATAACTCAGTAAACTAGTGCAATCCACTAGTTAAAATTAATTTCTGCTAGCACTCCCTACCATTAGTGTTGTTCACCTTCCTTATCTACTGTATTAGCACCATTCTCATTCCATTGTGCAACCTCAGAGTCTTTCTTCAAAACTAATTATATGTCATAATCACAACCAGACCCACCAGTCAATAAAGACCACTTGTCACTTTTTCTAAAGGGAGAATTGAAGGTCTAATTTCACAAAGAATAACTACCATTTTTGAATTCCAGAAGGTAGAATTCTTTCTACTGGGAGAGTAGTAAAATTATAGACACAGCATTGAATTGAAAATGAAACACTTTTCTTACTAAATTATATTTTGTTAAATATGAACATATTTTTGTATTGTGATAAATTAAAGGGATTTCAAAAGAAGCTTGATTTAGAAAAGGAAAACATTATGTTGATGCTTTTAGAATTAGAATATAAATAGTAAAAATTTATTTACCTTGACATTCATTTTTCATATTGTCTTACTTTGCCACAGGGCTGCCAATGCCAAGTACCAGAAATGGGTTGCCTTTTATAAAGGGGATTGTATTTACGGGAAAAGCTTGCAGTTCCAAATGAAGGTATCAGCAGAGATGCTTCCTCATCAAAGTCAGCTACTGGTGATCCTGGGGTCCTGCCACATGGCAAGGATGGTGGCCAATCTCTGCCCAGATCCCTGCCTTCCCTGCTAGAATTTCCTGGAGCTCACTTGTGGACCACCAGACATAGGGCTTGTCTCTTTCCAGGCCTTCTCT
>PVKH010049506.1:0-10094 GCA_004027955.1 Chaetophractus vellerosus | reverse complement strand
CCCTAAGAGCTGAAGTCCTAAAAGCCCTCAGCAATGGCATCTCATAGTCATCCAAAGAATTTCTCAAGTAAACGCTTTCACCTTTCCTGGGGGAAAAGTCTTAAATAATTCATCAGAATCAGCACTGCCCTATCACCAAGCATGTCACTTGGAAAGTCACACGCTGGGCCTACTCTGACCTGAGGGAAAAAGTGTACATCTGCAAAATGATTTTCTGGTCAATATTGCACTAACTACACACTGCTGCCTGAAAGAATCACCTTTACTTGAGCACAACATGCTAAGAACTTAATTTTGCTTTTTCATTTGGTGCTTTTGAGAGACTAAATTGCAACTCACAAAGACAGTTATTAAGGTCTGAATAGAAATGTTTGGATTAAATATCATGCTCACGTTCAAGAATCACTGTAATTGGTCCATTAAACAGCAGCACTGCAGTGGGGTCTATATTTTTATTTGCTTCATTACTTAAAACTAAATAAGTTATTAGTTATATTACAGTGGTTAAATATTCCATAGTTTACTTTGTCAGTGTTGAAATTTAGCTTCATGTCAACTCATGGACAATTTCTTCTATTCATTTAATATTGATTAAGTGATAGATGAAGGTTTGGCTGAATTTTCTGATTTTATATTAAGGTTTTTTTTTCAAAAGGGAATTTGAAAAGAGTTCAATGAGGAAGGTGATTGTTTGGTCAAGGTAGAATGGGTTGTGAACATTAATCAACAATTCCCAAATATCAACAACAACAAGGGCTTATTTCTTCATTGAAGAGAAAAAGTGACCCTAGTTTAAGGGGGAAAAAAAAGATAAATTATAATTACTGACTTGAAACACTAAACAGGGTGACAATGAATGAAAATTGATATTCTCACCTGAAAAACAAATTTTGGCTCAAGATTACAAAAAACAAATAGTCCTGTGACTTCCTACTTAATAAGGAATGGGAGGAAATAGAATGACCACTATATTAGAGAACTTTAAAGGACATAATCATTTAAAAAAAAAAGAAATTTTCCAGAGAAGTCATCTAAGGGTATTTCAGTGAAAGAAGCTTATATTTCAATTTCATTATGCATAAGTCATGGAGAATATGCTTAAGAGGGAGAGCCTAAAAAGTGAAGTTTAAACTAATTTTGGCAATTTAACACTGCTAAAATTAATTGCCACCTCAGGCACCCTTATGATTTGTACTTTAAAAATCTTGAGAAAATTTTGGAAAGCTAAGAGTATTAACTGTAAGTCAAAAATACTTTAGCACTTTGGACAATATTAAGAAATCCCCAAGTTTTAGAACAAATTGTCAGTATTTGATATTGATCTTTGTTGTTTTATTCAAGGAAGTGAATTTTATCACAGCAGTCACTTCACATGATTATTAGAACAAGGTCACAAATTAGAAGCAACATGAAGCCATATCCTTGGTTTGTTTAAACGTCAATAATGCTCTGCCACAAGTAGCTCCATAAATTTGGTGACCACTGAGACTTCAAGTATTTTACGACTATAACTCAAACCCAAAATTAAATTGACATGAGACTAAGAGGGTTTCCTAATGTACAGATTCAGAAGAATATATAGAAATGTTTAGCACAATAAAAATCAAGAATTAAAATACATCCAAATGTGCAGCTCACCCTCAATCCCATTGATTCAGTAAACAATGTTTATATTCCATTAATAAGCAATTCTGTTTATTCTTCTAAGAAATTTACCATCCAGTTTTTCCCAGAGTACATCCTGGAAATTGGTAGTTCTGTGGGACTTAATTGATGGTTATATGACAAAAAGATTCTGTAGTCAAATAAATTTGGGAAACACTATGTTAAACAAAATAAAATAAGTTTTTTTTAAGTTCTCAAAGCTATTAAAAGACCAAGGTACATCATGAATCTCCAAGAGAGAGTGATAGCATGCAGCATTTCCCAAACTCACCTGACCACTGAACCCTTATTTTTTAGGACATCAAGTGGGACTGTGGATCCATGATATATACTTTGAAAAGTGCTGAATTACACTTCCAGATGTTTAGAGTATTGTAAACATTATCTAGAGTTGAAGCTTTAGTCACAACATCTGCACAAAATTATTAAATCTCTCTGTTTAGACAGAAAATAACTAATTACCATTTCACAGCTGGCTGAACGATGATACTGCAGATTTTCTTACTCTCTATCATCTTAAGATGAAATATAAAGAGCTGTGTGACAATGTGATCAATCATTCCATTATCGGGAATTTATAAAGAGATGGGAGAAAGGGAAGGACAAATTAATTGGTGAATGTTTTCATTACCCATAACATATTTTACCAAACTATCATATAGACCCAGCCAATGTGAACCCAATCTCAAGGGTCCCTTCAATGACACTAAAACAATATATATAAATGGAAAGAAGCAGCGATTTTCCCAGAAAACCAATCCAGCTAGAGCAGACACTGATGATATTTTGTGAGAAGCAGTCAATCTTGATTTCTCTTCAAGGGATAAAGATACTGACAGTCTTTGAACTGTCAAAGATGAAGATCGTAAGGGAGCTAAGCATCAGCAGCCCTCTTAACCCAGTCAGAGAGAAGGAATTTATGCTAGCTGACCTATCTTCTTCACCATCAATCCCAGTGGGAGGTATGGTATAAAACGAAAGATTCTGGCACAATGTCTTTAGTTAATGATGTTGTGAAATTCTCGAGGCCTGTTAGTCACCAAACCAAAATACCATCTCAATGAGACCTACCCTGACCATCGCATTAATACTGCAACCTGTCCCTTCCCTGCACCAGCCCCCTCCCTGCCCCTGGAACTCACCACCTACCTTAGCCTACCCCACAGTTTTCTATAAGTCTTGTCACATTCTAAAATATTATATAATTTACTTGTCTAAGGTGCTTAATGTTTGTTTCTTTTCCCTCCACTAATTTAAGCTACTCCAATACTTGTTGAAATAGGGAAGAGTAATAAATGCTCAGAACTTTGGTCTTCTGGAAGTTTCTCTTACAGTACTTCTGAAGATGTCCATCCCAAAAGTGCCTCTGCCTGTGCATACCACCGCCACCCCCACTGGAGGGAAAACAGTGGAAATAGTATCTAATACTACTGTTACCTTCCAGTTACTTACCCTCTTTAACCAAAAGGATTAGATGGCATATACATACAGTGGAGTATTGCTCAGCTCTAAAAAGGAATGACATTCTGTTTCATGCGACAACATGGATGAAACTAAAAAACAAGTTGAATGAAATAAGCCAGATACAAAAGATCTTAAGTATATGTTTCTACTTATATGAAACACCCAGAATATCAAATTGATAGGGATGGAACTTAGGTTACAGGTTCAGGAGTGGGAAGGATGGGAGTTACTGCTTAATGAGTAAAGAGGTTCTGTTTGGGGTGATGAAAAAGTTTTGCTAATGGATGATGGTGATAGTAGCACAATACTATGAATACAATTAACGACACAGAATTGTGTACTTTAAAGTCATTAAAATGGGAAATTTTGTGTTGTATATATGTTAACACAATAAAATTTTTAAGTGTCTTCTCTTCCCGAAAAAGGAAGGGAGATTAGAGAGGCGAGGAAGCAGAGTCCCTCTTCTGACAGTTTTCTCTAATCACCTGTGAAACAGGAGGACATAGAAATGGACTCTTGCATCTCTCCATACCTCACTTTAGTCAATTCTTAACACAGAAGCCAGAGTGTTTCTTTTTGAAACTTCAGTCAGATCACATCACTTCTCTGCCCAAATGGCCCTTCTATTCTCCTCGAAGTAAAGACAGAAGCCCTTACAAAGCCTACAGAATCCTACATGATCTGGCCTTCCACTCCTTCTCACGGCTCACTTCCAGTTACTGCCCCTCCAACCCCAACCTCCTCCACAGTCCTCAAACACACCAGGCACGCTCCCACCCCAGGGCCTTTCCAACAGGTGTTTTCTAGGCCTTGAATACTCTCCTTTCAGCAGAGGAGAGCACCTCCTTCAACCTTTTGCTCAAATGCTACCTTGTCGGGGAGGCCTTCCCTGGAAACTCAATTTAATACAGCAACTTTGCCCCCCACTTGTCCTCACTTGTACCTGACCTCTCTTGTCCTACTCCATCACTTCTGTTAGACCTTGTAGCTTACTTATTTATTATGGTCATTGTCTATTTCCCCGCCAGAATTAAAAAACGCTTCATAAGGGCAGGAAATTCTTTCAGTTTTTGTTCACTTTGTCTCCTTAATGCCTGGAATAACACCAAGCACATAGTGAGTGCTCAACAAATACCTGTTGAATGAATAAAGAAAGGTTAAAATGATGAATTCTGGAAACTCCAACTAAATATAAATCCAAGCTCTGCCATTTATTAGCACCTATGTAGTCTTCAATAAATTTCAGAAGCTCTTTAGTCCCAGTTTCTTCATCTGTGAAATGAAAATAACAATATCTAACACATAAAATGTAATGCCTAGTATATTCAATAAATGAAGGGCATACTATGCAATGTGGAGGGCTTCAAGAAGTTGAATCGAGGTGCAAATGATCAGGCATACACTTTGGGTGGAAGGGTAATATTATGTTGAGACATGGTCAATGGACAGAAATGGAAAGAGAATGTATCCATGTTCCCTAGCATCTCTGACTATGTATGTATATATTGGATATAATAGTGAATATAATTTAACCAAACAGTATCATCTACCCACTTGATTCAATGCAAATAACATTAATTAAGACAGTTGACCAACACAATGGTTTAAAGGCGGGAGTGTTGCCTCATAGAATTTAAAAATATCTTTGGTATGCACTATAAAGAATTTTTTCATTTTAATGCTTTAGAATCAATACCTCTATGAAACTTCAAGGTCATTCTGGCTGTCTCCATTTCATGCATGCTAGAATGTCATTACTGACTTTGCACTTGCAATTCTTCCCTGTCTGTTAGCCTGGCCTTGGCAGCGTGGAAGGGCCATATGGTGCCCATCCATATGGATGGGCTGGCTGGGTTTTAGAATCTTATTCCCTATTGATGCTACTATTCTGTGAACAGAATAACTTCTATTTAAGAGTAGAAGATGTGGGATTACAGCCTTGCATATTGTATCAGTTAGAAAATCTGTTCAACTATGAGTAACAGAGACCTGAAAAACAGAACTTAAACAAATTAGGTGTGACATGGTGGCCCTTCTATCTCTCTGTTCTGCCATCTTTGGCTTGTGACTTCCTTCCTCAAGGCTGCCTCCTCCTTACAAAGTGGTTACTGGAAATCCAACCAGCATTTCCTCATTTCAGGTAGGAAGAGAGAAAAAGAAAGGGAACTAAGGGTACATGCCAGTTATGCCATTGCCCCTTTTAAAAAAAACTTTTTTATTTGAAATATTTTCAAATTTCCAGGACAGTTACAAAAATAATACAGACCCCATACAGATAACTCCAATATAACCCTATACCTCTAGACACCGAAATCCTTGTTGTGCCATTCTATATAACCCCAAATCTATCAACCCATCTATCTACCTATCCATCTGTCTATCAATCAATTTTCTGAACACTTGAATGAAGATTGCATACATCATGCTCCTTAAAACTTAATACTGCCGTGTATATTTCCTAAGAACAAGGCTATTCATTTATGGAACCATCTAAAGTACAATTATAAAATTCAAGAAATTTTACAGTGATATAAAGCTTACATTCTATATGCCAATTTTTTCATATGTACCAATAATTCCCTTTTGAGTTTTTTCTCCTCCCTTCTTAGATCCCACCCAGGAGCACATATTACATTTAATCGCCATTGTTTTTAGATGCTAGCTCTTTTTATTTAATTGTGAGAACCTATATACAACATACATTTTCCTGTCTCAACCCTTCCCAAGCATACTATTCAATGGGATTAATCGCAATGCTGTGGTACCCTGACTACTTTCCATTACCAAAGTTTCCCATAACGTCAAACAGAAACCCTGCATCCATTATGCATTAATTCCTCCCACTCCCTGTCCCCAAACCCTGGCATCAGGTACTCTACTTTGTGCCTCTATTCGTTTCCATATTGTCTGATATTTTCTTTGCAGTAACCATGGGGCTTAAATTTTATTTCCTAAATCTATATATCCTGTTTGCTTTGAGACCAATGTAATTTCAATGGTATATACAAACTATGTTCCTTATCCTCTATCCCCTCCACCATTCTGTAGATCTTGTCACAAACTACATGTTTATATATTATGAGTCCAAAACCACTTATTTATCACCATATTTTATGCATTTGCCTTTCAGAACCTGTAGGAAGTAAAAAGTAGAGTTACAAACCAAAACTATAATAGTACTGACATTTATATTTACCCGTGTTGTTACTCTTACCAAAATCTTGATTTCTTCATGTGGCTTTAATTTGTTATCTATTGTCCTTTCTCTTCAACCCATAGAATTCTCTTTAGCATCTCTTGGAGGGCCTGTCTAGTGGTGAAAGACTCTCTCAGCTTTCATTTATCTGGGAATGTCTTAATCTCTCCTTTATTTTTGAAAGATAGTTTTGTCAGATATAGAATTCTTGATTGGTAATTTTTGGCTTTCAGCACTTAAAATATTTCATCCTATTGCCTTCTTGCCTCCGTGATTTCCAGTGAGAAATTGGGACTTAATCTTATTGAGGCTCCCTTGTATGTGACATTGCTTCTTTCTTGTACCTTCAAAATTCTCTCTCTCTTTGGCATTTGGCAGTTTGATTTGGAGTTCATTGAGTGTCTTGGATGCATATATTCATATCTTTCATTAAATTGGGAGCATTTTCAGTCATTTATTCTTTGGATATTCTCTGTGCCCCTCTCTCTCTTTCTTCTCCTGGGACTTCCACAAGATATATATTGGTACACTTGGTGGTGTCCCACGGGTTCCTCAAGCCCTGTTCATTTTTCTTCATTCTTTATTCTTTCTGTTCCTCATATTGAATGAGTTCAACTGTCTTATCTTCAAGTTCCAGGATTCTTTCTTCAGCCAGCTCCAAACCTTTATTATTATTATTATTATTATTATTGAACCCCTCTAAGGAATTTTTAACTTCTGTTATTGCAGTCTTCAGCTCTCTTTGGTCCCTTTTCATAATTCTCTTTGTGTTTAACATTTTCCTAATTCCCTTTAATTCTTTGTCATGTTCCACTTTAGCTCTTTGAGTATACTTAGGACCTCTTTTAAAGCCTTCATCTGGAATGTCACAGGTCTGATCCTCCTCATTGATGGTCTCTAGTATTTTAATCTTCTCCCTTTCCTGGGCCATAACTTCCTATTTCTTTGTATGTTTTGTAATCTTTTGTTGAAACCTGGACATTTTGATATTTCAATGGGTTATCACTGTAATTTAGACTCTGATGTGTTTGTTTCTTAAGCTTGTATCCAACTAATGTTATAATAGATCTTTCCTTGAATGCCAAGAAGAAGCAAAGAAGAAGAGAAGGAAGGAAGGAAGGAAGGAAGGAAAGAAGGAAAGAAGGAAAGAAGGAAAATAGGAGGGAGGGAGGGAGGGAGAAAACACATTTCCTGGTCTTTTCAGATTGACCTGTAGGAGTGCTTTTCATCATAGCTTATCCATACAATGAGTTTAAACAATATAGCTCAAGGCCAAAGTATAGAGGCCTCCCTGATCTTTTCTGTGGGGCAAGCAAATGTGGCCCTAGAAATTACCACATTTACACAGATACATATGGCCCCTCTTCCCTAGAAAACAGTTTCCTCACAGTTAGCACTGCACTGTATGTCCTATTGCCAAGCAATGCTTGCTCCAAGCATCCACAACTTGACTGCTCTCCCACAGTGTTCTGTAAGAGAGCTTTGTGAGCTGCTTTGTATATGCAGGACAAATTCTGAAACAGTAAGCCTGCAACTAATGTTCTGGCTCAGTTCCTCAGGCCACCACCAGACAGATTCGGCCAGACATACATTGTTCCAGCATGGGCATGAGGGTTACTCTGCTTCCTCAAGAACCAGGACCTGGAACCTGCACTTAGAGCACAGGCCAGTTCTGTGCTGAGCCAGTAAGGGGGTGGGAGAGGGGCCATCCATGGCACCACGAGATCCTACCACTTATCTTATTGTCTCTCCTCTGTCTCTCTTTTTGTTGCATCATCTTGCTGTGCCAGCTCTCCATGCCAGCCAGCACTCCGCATGGGTCAGCTCTCTGCTCAGGCCAGCTCACCACACAGGCCAGCTTGTCTTTCACCAGAAGGCCCCGGGAATCAAACCCTAGACCTCCTGTATGGTAGATGGGTGCCCAATTGCTTGAGCCACATCCATTTTCCAAGATTAGCTTTTAAAAACAGACAATCCTAATATTGCTGTCTACCCCACCAGGACTCCAGTTCAACTTTTGCTAAACAGGTCTTCATTTGACCAACTGCATAGATGATTGCAGCTATTCCTTACTAGGCTTTTTAAGATGGAGCACTTCTCAGAACCCCATCATTGTGATTTCTGCTGCAATGATCCAGGATCAGAAGTTCCCTTGTGTGATCAAGAACCCTGCCTAATTCCTACCCCTACAAAACACATACTGAAGAATTGATATTTGGGGAACCATATTTGTTTTCAACTGAAGAAACCCTCTAAGAATACTTTAAGCATTCATTAGCTCTTTCAGGTCACCAAGGAGCCATTTTGAAACATTTCACCATAGCCAACAATTTCTGTGGGTACCATTCAAAGAACTAATTTTCTAAATGATCCCTCAGTTGCCTGAAAGAGTTACTTATCTTCTGAAAGTGTCAGACTTACTTCCAGGCAATGGCCTATCCACAGAAAATATCTGGCTTCCAAAAATATTATAGAATTCCTGTTGTTGCTAATTATTTTCTAATACTACTTGAGAAATGAGAAAGTATGAAAATCAGTGCTTTGTTCTAAAGACCAAGTGTGTAGCCACTTGGGACACAGCCATGAGAAACACACATACACCTACATGCACACACACCCCACATTTTTCCCTCTCTTCCAAGTCCATGTGTACTTTTGTTCTCTAAACAAAATGAAGCCTGCACCCACACTGAGAAAGATAATTCTTCAATTTTGGGATGAATTGCTTTTTTTCCTTCATGAAGATGGCTCCATAGGGCTTTCAACCTGTCAGATATAATCTGTTCAGGCCACACAGTCTTGAGAAGACGACAGCCACAGAATCTGTGATGTCAGATGAAAATGGTATAGAATGCAAATGCTAAGGCATCACAGAAGTGATGAACATTAGAGTCTCACTCCCTGAAAAAGAATGAATGAAATGTCATATCTGGAAGGAGTAGTTTCAACAAATGACATGAGCCTCTTTGGGCAGGGCATAGCCCAGAGCCTCTGCGGGGCATGAGGACAGTTTCCAAGACTGTGTGTCCTCACATCTCTCTTGACACTCCCAATGAGACACTCTGGAAGGAAGACCAAATCACCCTTCATCAGAATTTGCTAATTCAGACAGACAGCTAAACCAAGGTGGCTTTGGAGTACACACCCTATGGGATGAAATGAGTTCCCCTGTGGTCTGCTGTCCTACTGCTTTTAAATTGAAACCAGAGGAGCTCAAAGTTGCTAAGAGATTGTCACATTGCTGAGGAAAAATTTACACAATAGGCACCCTCAGGCAAGTAGTTCTGAATCTGTCAGTATTCAAGATTGTGTAATTTTTCAGCTATTTCTTCATTCCAGTCTATATGGAGCACAGCCTTCTCTCTGCACTTATGCACTTACTGGGTGAGCATTTAGAGCACTGCCAGTTCTGAAGGATGCCAAATATTGGCAACCAGAGGCGTGTATCCAAGAGCTGTCCAGTGGTGGAAAACTGGGAAGGCAAACAGTCAGCACCGGGGTTGTGGACAGCTCCAGACATAGACTTGGAAATATGTGAGCCAAGGCAATGATAGAAACGAGGAAGTCTCCCTGGAAACTGGTAGTCATGTCAGAACTGAAACTTGCTGAACAGTCCAACAGTGGGTTTGCACTAGGACTAAATAAGAGGGTTAAATAACAGGGCAGAACCAAGTTGTAGCATATAGGTTGTTCCAATTGTCTATCCCTTGTCTGCCCATCAGAGAATCTGCAGGGGCCATTTGACCCCACACACCCTTGCCACAGCTCA
>PVKH010049505.1:0-10093 GCA_004027955.1 Chaetophractus vellerosus | reverse complement strand
AAATCTCCTCTCTGCTTCTCTCTAATCTCTGCTTCTACTTGAGACCACCCCCACCGAGGGGTGGGGCTCAACATCTCACTGACGTGGCAATTAACGCCCTACTCATAACTTAATCATGCCCAGATGAACAGATGAGCTTACAAACATAATCTAATTTATATTTTTGGAATTCATAATTAATTCAAACTCAAACCATCACCAATCTCATTTTCATTTTATTGGTTGTTTGCCTTTCTTTCTCTAGTGCTCCTTATTAAATTTTCATTTGAGTCCATTATCTTTTTGAGTACCTTACAATTTTGTTTTCAATTCTAAGATAATTTTTCTTTTCATTCTATTTCCTGCATTGAAGAAGCTCTCTTAATTTTTCTCCTGTTTTTTCAAAAATCCATTTATGTTTTAAATTTCTGATTGAAAGTAGTTTTTTCATATTTCCAAATGCTTGTTTGAAGTTATTTAATTCAGTCTGGCGTGTTGTGTTGCAGTTTTCCTCTGCTTCACAATTTCTTTTTCCTCCTTTTATGGGATGGAAGATTTTCTTCAGATTCTCATTTTTTGTTTTCTTACAGTATCTCTGTCTCTGTGTTTTACTTTGCTAAAGGCTGCCAAGGCAATATACCAGAAATGGGTTGGCTTTTTAAATGTGGATTTATTAACTTAGAACCTTACAGTTCCAAGGCTGAGAAAAATGTCCAAATCAAGGCATCAGGGAATGCTCTTTCCCCAAAGACATGGCTGCTGGTGATCTTGGACTTCTCTGTCACATGTCAGCAGCATCTACTCTCTCTCCCTTCTCCTCCAAGCCTCATTGTTTTCAGCTTCTGGCTTCATCCAGCTTTCTTTCTCCTCCTATGGCCTTCTCTTTGCTCCTGTGGCTTTCTCTTTCCAGGGTTCTGTTGATCAGCTTTTGGCTTCCAGGACTTTCTCCCTCAGCTTCTGGGGTTTCTCTCTGAGCTACTAGGTCTTTTCTCTGTTCTGTACCCATCCCATTTATAAAGGACTCCAGTGAAGAGGCTATGGATCATAGAAGGGTCACAATGGGGATGGGAGAGGAGAGGGGGGTGTCAAGGTTGGAGGCGCATAGGAGGAAGTCCACCTGAACATACATAAAAGGCATACATAATTGTTCAAATGCTCATGGGACATGGTCATGGGGTGAAATATTACTCAGTAAATGGGAGAACACTGAATTCCCATCTTGGAGAGCTCTGCCATATTTTCCAGAAGAGTAGCAACATCCCCCTGAGTGCAGGGGCAGTATCTGGCAAAGGAGAATGTTCCATTGATGGGCCCTTGTTATTGATGACTAGCCTTATGAGTCATTGCTGTTGAAATTGAAATAGCCTAGTGTTAAGGGGTGCCTAAGAGTTGCCTCTGGAGAACCTCCTTGTTGCTCAAATGTGGCCTCTCTCTAAGCCAAACTCAGAATATGAATGCATTACCTTCCTCCCAGCGTGGGACATGACTCCTGGGGATGAGCCTCCCTCACAACGAGGGATTACTAACAAATGCCAACGGGCAGTACGACTGGAAAAAGACTTCAAATAAAAGGGGGAAATGGTAAAGACAAATGAGTTCATAGGCCTAGGAGACTTCAAAGTGAGTTGGGAGGTCACCCCAGAGGTAACACTTATGCAGATCCCAGTAGGACCTCCTAGGCTCCCAATATGGATATCACCCCAAACAGAGGGCCTCCTGAGGGCTTTGGAGATATCCAGGTCCTATATCAGGGCAGATAGCCCCAGAGTTTGGTGCCTTACTAGTGGACCCTAATTTGGAATCCTTGATCCTGAGAGTGACAGAGTCTGACTGAAATATGTCTTCACTGCACATGGTCCATCTGTCTCTTCTATTCAAACCTATATTTGATGCCAGAGTTTTAGGTGTACTTCCATAGACCAGAGACTATGGGCTATCCATGTGCCAACTGGGTCTAGAGACTCTGTGGACCTGCAACTCCTACACTAGGACTCACCCAGGACACCTAGTTGATGATGGACGACGGCTATGCTGGGGAATGGAGAGAGCCTGCAGCTGCAGGCAGGATAATCTCTTCCATCGTATCCATGGGATATAAGCCCCCTCTCAATTGGTGGAAGAGGGGACATCACCACCCCAGACTCCTCAGGATTGGGGGAAGAACTATGGACTAGAATGGACTTGTTGGTGTCCTGCTATAGACTTGCGATATATGCAGTGGAAGAAATTGCAAAATTATGTGGAGCCAGGGTCACTGGACACTTTGGGGGCAGGGAGAGGGAAGGGCAATTGTAATGCGGGGTTTTTCTGGGACTTGGGAATTGCCATGGGTGATGTTGCAATGGAGGATGTAGGCCATTTTGTATCATCATGTATCATGTGGAAGTGTGTGGGAGAGAGGGTGGCCTACAGTCTGAACTGTGATCTATGCTTGATGGCAAAGCCCCAAAATGTATATATCTATCACAGGCATTATGCCACACTGATGAGGGATATGTATGTGGGAAGTTGTGGGGGGTGGGTGGCATATGAGTACTCCTGGAATTTCTGTGTAACATTTATGTAATCAATGTATCCTAAAAATATATGTAGATAAATAAAAAAAAATTTTTAAAAATACCCACCCTGGGTAAAGCCTTACTGAAGTAATCTAATCAAATTCCCTTAACTGAAGTAATTTAATAAAAAATCCCACCTACAATAGGTTCATACCCACAGGAAAGGATTAGCTCTGAGGACATGATCTTCTAGGGTCCACTCAGCTTCAAAATTTGTATATATTTATTCAGTTTTCTTCTTTTTGTGCATGTTGAATGATTTATAAGATTCTTAGTTTAGTGGTGCCCTCTTCTATCAATGTAGCAAAGTAAAATTCTTTAATGATTGAAGTTTTTGTTTGGTTTGGTGCTGGGGAAGAGATTGCATATCCTCTACGTTAGATACAAACCTGTGATGTGCACTGTGAAATATAAACATCTTTCTTAGGGCCTTCGCCTTTCAAAGCTGAATCTGCCTTGCCTGTTCTGAAAGTCCAAAGTGCCTGGGAACCACAGGGAAGCCCGTTAGCCAAAGACTGAAATATTATTACTGAAAGCATAATCATGGGTAGTTAAAAAGACCAGCTCCTTTGCTTTGAGGCAGGATAAACTACAAGGTGTAATTTACACTCCAACATTCTCCATGGGATCAGGCTGATGCTGGGACTTCACCTGAAAGTACCCCCTAACTCTCCTTCATCTTGCCTATGTGCATCCATTCCTTACTGATTCCTCTATAAAGCACATTTTTAATAAATCACTACTACCCAGGTCCTCAGCTCAGCATCTGAGGGAGAATTTGACTTAGGACACACTCACTTGTCCTATGTGAAGCCATCTTATGCTGTAATTTTTGCAGGTTTGTATTTATACTTAGGCCTAACAATATTAACTTTACCATTTTGTCCATATATAATGTGACTCCTCAGATTCCCTGTAAACCCTTTGAAATTAGGGACCACATCTTATTAATCTCAGATCCCTCATCTGTAAAATGGGAACAATAACAGCACCTTTTCAGAGAGTTGTTGTAAGGATTAAAAGTTAATACATAAAGTGTATGGAAGTGTTCCAGGTACATGGCAAGTCCTATGCAAGAGTTTGTCATTATTTTTTGTCATTGTTATCTTGGCAAAGCCATCAAATAGCCACCATATATGTACGTACACACCAATGTTTATTGGTTGAATGTACAAGTTGATGGGTAAATGGGTGGTCGGATGGTTGGATGGATGGATGGAGGAACAAATATGCTAAAAAGAAGAGGAGGGTACAAGAATAGATAGCAGTATCAGCAGTTATTCAAAGAATTTAAATTGTCCTTAGGGGAGCAGGTGTAGCTCAGTGTTTGAGCGCCTGCTTCCCTAGTACAAGGTCCCAGATTCAATCCCCAGTAAGTACCTCCTAATAAAAATTTTAAAAATTAAATAAAGTGTACTTTAGGCCTGAACCAGAGAGACTGTCCTGCTGAGTTAGAAAATAATAATCACTTTAATATAAGGCCAAATTTGGAAAGTTACCATTCTTGAGTAGTAGGCTGGCAGGGTTGGTGTCCTTCTAGCTGGGAAAGATAAAATAGTACTATGTGGTTTCTGATGGAATTTGTCATGGTCTAGGGAGAAATAACATGAATAAAGCTGAAGGAAATAAAGCTGAGATTACTAACTGCTGGCCAAGTGTAGCAGACAGTGAGGTAACCATGTTTAGCACTGGCCAAACCACTAACTCCCTCTCTTGGTGACTGCTGCTTGAAACATTGTAATCTCCCACTGTTGGATTGTTTGTTTTTACTTTCTCCCAGAACTCTCAGTTGAATACGACTTTATTACTCAGCCCTGCCCAGGGCCACACACTTTCTCTGTGCATTATGTTCCAGGAATAGGATGTTTTCCATGTGGAAAAGAATATTCATGTGACGCCCTGGCAGACATTTCCCCTTTGGTTTCCCTCCACGGAGATTCTTGAATAGTAACAGCCTTTGTCTCAGCCTGAACTACAGAGCCTAACAGACTTCCAGCCATTCTCAGAATAGTGTGTTTGTGCCTAAAGACTGGTCCTTTTCCATTCATGTAATCATGCCTCCAGAAATCCCTTTGGCAAATGAGTTTTCATAGCTTCCTGATGAAGAACTTTATGTAATTTTTTCCCACCTGTTATAAGGCTTTTTGAATATTCTTTTGGCAAGAGGTAAAAACAAACATCTGAGGAAGCACCAGTGGGAGCTTTGGGTGATGCCAGGACTCAGGCTTTCAGTCCCGGCCCTGTTTGTTCAGCTGGAAAGGCCCACCTGTGGGCTCCCACTGAGCAGAGAGATTGCCATTAGAGACAAACACAGGACCTCATCACCACAGACAGACAGGCCAGCTCTCATGTCTGGAAAGAGTAGGTCACTTTTATAACTAGAGACTTTCAACAGTCACTTATTCAAAGCAGCCACATTAGTTTGTGGCTCCCACTATCATCTTAGCCCCTAATCCCCCTTCCCAACACTAATTTCCTAGTCTAAGCTGCCTGAAAATGAAATTCTAAGAGTCTTTTGGGCTTAGTTTTGCCGCCTTTACTGTGCAGAGGAAGTGGTGGAAAACACCAAATTTAATAACAGGAAGCTGATTTAATTCACCCCTAAGAAAGATGTGGCCAATTTCAAACTGGAAGGAAATATAACAAAATGTGTTTTCCTTTTTTTGTTATCTGTACTTTTGTATTGTCTACAGTGAACATGGAATAATTGCATAATTGAAATTAAGGGAAAATATGGAACATTTTCTAGACATATCTCTCTTTTTCACTGAAAGTCTTTTTTAATGTATTTTAAAAAGTAAAGAATTTTACAGGGAAAAATTGATAGGGTAAACGACTATTCTCTGTGACACAAGAATCTACAAAGCATCTATAAAGGTATGAGACTATAAAGGAAACACACTAAATTCAATCCACTGATAACTCTAACCATTTGAAAGGATTTGTTATTTAATTATTTTATTAAACTTCCCATTACTTTCATTATTTTGTCCCTCTGGGAGGCTGAGATAGTGAAACTCGGTCCCTAGAGAACAAAGGCATTTGCTTTAGAAATAAAATGGATTTCTTGAAGCATATTACTTTGGGCTTCTTATGGGTCCACTTGGCAGAGGACATGAGATATCCAGGGACAAGATATTCTTTATTGACAGTTCTGACTAGCAGAACAGTTTTCATTATATAAAGCAAAAATATATATTACTGTAACTTCCACTTGTTAGTCCTACTTCTGCTCCTTTGAACCATATAGGACAAGTCTAATCTCACTTCTGTAGTTGAATAATCCATTAAATCTTGGAATTCTATCATATCCACAAGTCAAATTTTCAGGTTTAATGTCTGTAAAACAAAACACTGTTTTGAAATATCTACTATGATCCTGATTATTTCTTCTCATCTCACTTTGTGTGATACACAGAAGTACCTAAAAAAAAAAATCCCTCCAGTTTCAAAATTATGGTTGGTCAGTAAAAGTGTTTGGCCTTCTCTGCCTCGGGGAAATGGGTACGTCAGCCAAAAGGCAAAGAAAAACATAGAAGATAATCTTAGGCTTTTGAATTTTCAAGGCCCTGGACCTGGTATTATGGGCATTATAAGGGATTTTTCAGGAGTAATTTTAACTATGCATAATTTTTGCCTTTTATGCTAACTTTTGCAGCTTACACTCGGATAGGAATATTATGATTCTACCACGGAGTGTTTCGAAGAAAAATATTGTTCTCCCTAGAATTTTATACCTAGACCATTTGTCTTTTGTATATGAAAAAAAGAAAGATACTCTCAGATATGCAAGGATTTGTATATTCTGAAAAAATTATTCCAAGATGTCTGTGGCAGTTTGATATTGTTTATGAATTCCAAAAATAGATATTGGATTATGTTTGTAAACTGGTCTGTTCCTCTGGGCATATTAGATTATATTGGATTCAGAGGTTTCACTTTTATTTGATTAAATATGATTAAGGCTTTGACTCAGCCACATGAATAGGAGAAAACAACATGGTAGAGGAAAAAGTTGGAGTTTTGATATTGGCACCTTGGGAAGTAAACACACAGAGAAGCAGATATGTGAAGAAGGAGAGAAGGCTCCATTAGACATGGCAGAGGCCCCAGGAAGAGAGACAAGCCATTTGCCTCATAGTCTACAGCTGGCCTTGCAGAGCGATCAAAGCAGCTGAGCCCGGAGAGAAACAAGAGGAACCCAGGAAGCCTGAACCCTTGCAGACATTGGCAGCTATCTTGCTCCAATACATGGCAACAGACTTTGGTGAGGGAAGTAACTTGTGCTTTATGGCCTGGTAACTGTAAGCTTCTATGCCAAATAAATACCCTTTATAAAAGGCAGCAGATTTCTGGTATTGTCCATCAGCACCCCTTTGGCTGACTAATACAACTGAATAGACATTTCTCCAAAGAATAAAAACACATAATAAAATGTCCTACAAAAGAGTGATAAATGGAATAAATTAAAAGCATCAAAAATGGGGATGTTGCAGTATAAAAATAGTGCTGCTGAGTAATTAATAAACTTAAAGTAGAACTGTGTCTAAAAATACATTCTAATTGGTTATAAAGTGGCATGATATTACCAAAATTATTCTCCAAGGAATACCAATATTCTGAATCTAAAAATCTTAATATTAAAAAGGCTTAGGATGGGTAATAGAGAATAAAAATGTGTTAAACTTCTTGTCTTATATATAGAGAAATGCAAGATATCATTTCATTTAGGGCTCTATAAAGGAATGAAATATGGGTTAAAGTGTTTTTGTAAAATTTTACAATAATGTAAAACATTGAGGTGGAGTTAAATACTGTGTATATACTATACAGAACTCTGGTAATGTTAAAGGGAGAAGTCCATATAACTAAAGGAGAAAACAAAAGAAATAGTAAGGAAAAATAAAAACAGCATGGAATAGGATGATAGTTAAAGATATCAATTTTGATGATACTTTAAAATCAGTTAACTACCCCCTTTTCAGCATCTCATACTGAGTTAGAAAAAAAAATCCAATATGTTGTTAAGAAACACACAAAAAAACAAATGAAACAAAAAATTTATAAGAAAAGGATGGTCAATAGTATATCAATTTTTAAATATATATATAATTGTGCTGGCACAATTGGATATCTACATACAAAAGAGTGAAGTTAGACCCCTTCCTCATATCATACACAAATATTAACTCAAAATGGATCATAGACCTAAATGTAAGAACTAAAGCTATAAAATTTTTGGAAGAAAACATAGGAGTAAAGCTTAATGACCTTGGGTTAGGCAAAGCCTTCTTAGATATGACAACAAAAAGCACAAGCAACAAAAGAAAAAGAAAATATCATCAAGAAAGTGAAAAGATAACCCTCAGAAAGGGAGAAAGTATTTGCAAATCATATATCTGATAAGGAACTTGTAACCAGAATATATATAAAAACTCTTAACTTTCAATAATATAAAGAAAAATAACCCAATTTTAAAAAATGGGAAAAGGAAGTGAATAGACATTTCTCCAAATATATATACACATACCCAATAAGCACATGAAAAGAGGTTCAACATCATTAGCCACTAAATAAACATGAATCAAAACCATAATGAGATACTACCTCACACCTATTATAGATAATAACAAGTGTGGCCACGATATGGTAAACTTAAAACCCTCAAATATTGCTGGTGGGAATGTAAAATGGTGCAGCTACTTTAGAAAACAGTTTGGCAGTTTCTTGAAAGTTAAACATAGTTACCAGCAATTTCACTCCTCAGTATATACCCCCAAAGAAATGATGTTTATGTTCATACAAAACTTTTGTGTGAATTTTCATAGCTTTATTCATAACCAAAGAGTAGGAATAACCCAAACGTTCATCCACTGACAAATGGATAAAACAAAATGTTTTATATCCATACAATGGAATATTATTTGGCAATTAAAAAGAATGAAATACTGATGCATGCAACAATATGGATGAACTTTGAAAAAACATTGTGCTGAGTGAAAGAAGCCAGTCACAAAGGACATATGCGATTCCAATTATACTACATGTCCAGAATACACAAATCTATAGAGACAGCAAATATACTGAAGGTTGCTTGGGCTGGGTTAGAGAATGTTCACAGAGAAATGAGAAGTGACTGCTAAAGGGCATGTGAATACTTTTTTGACTTTCATAGCCATGTGGATCGGCAGTCCGCATTCCACAGGCAGGCCACAAGTTGGAAACCCTGATGAAGGTGACATTGAATTCCCCAAGGAAAGCTGGCTGGCTGAAGTTGAGTTAGAAATTCTTCTTTCTTACTGCTGAAATCCTCAGTTCTCACCTTAAGGCTTCCAACTGATTGGATGAAAGACTCCTCTCATTGCTGAAGGCAATCTCCTTTGTTGATTGTAGATATAATTTTCCATAGATGCAATCAACTCACTAATGATTTAAATCTATCTACATAATACCTTCACAGTAACAATAAACCAGTGCTTACTTGACCAAACAACTGCATACTATAACCTAGTCAAGTTGACATATGAAATTAACCATCACAGCCAGCCTCTTAGAACCAGAGGCTCCTGAACTCTGTCCATTCTTTTTGTTCCCTTCAAAAATTTTGAACTTGTGGTAGCCAGCATTCAAGAAGGCCCTCAATTAGTATTCATGCCTTGTGTAGCCCTCCTCACACTGAATAGGGCTAACCTCTGCAACCAATAGGATATGCTGGAAATGATGGTGTGTGACTTCATAAAGACATTGTGGCTTCTACCTTGCTTTTTCTTGAATCACTCTGGAAGAGCTAGCTACCATGCCTTAAGGACACTCAAACATCCCAATGGAGAGGTCCACGTGGTGAGGAACTGAGGCTCCTGTATACTGTCAGCAGTAACTTGCTGGCTATGTGAGAGATCAATGTTGGAATCAGATCCTGTCGTACCAGTCAAATCATCACATGGTGGCAGCTCTGACATCTTGATGCAACCTCATGAAAGATTCTAGGTCAGAACCAACCAGCTAAGATATTCCAAAATTCCTGACCCATAGTAACTGTGTGAGATAATAAATGGTTATTGCTGTTTTAAGTTTTAGAGTAATTTGTTATGCAGCAATAGATTAATATAAATTTTGGTAGCAAGAGTAGGGAGTTTCCATAACAAATGCCTAAAAATGTGGGAGTGATATATTAGTTTCCAGGCTGCTAAGACAAATACCATACAATGGGTTGGTTTAAAAACAGGAATTTAATGGCTCACGGTTTCAAAGGCTAGAAGGCTGGCTTCCTCCAAAAGTTGGTAGCAATCCCTGGGTCCTTTGTTGATTGTAGATATAATTTTCCATAGATGCAATGTCACATATGCTTTCTTGTCACATAGCAATGTCCTCTCCTTTCTCTTCCAAGTTTTCACTGACTTCTAGCTTCTGGCTCTTCCCATGGTTTTGTCTTTATAAAGCCTCCAGTAATAGGATTAAGACCCATTATGAGAGATAGAGAAAGATGGCATCGATTTAAGTGGGCACTCACCAGCTCTCTCACAAAAAAACAGCTGAGAAGGGGCAAAATCCTGCCT
>PVKH010049504.1:0-10105 GCA_004027955.1 Chaetophractus vellerosus | reverse complement strand
TGTGTGTGTGTGTGTGTGTGTATAATAAAATCCTCATTTATCATTGTGAATGCAAAGCCAGTTTCCTTTGATCTCCTTGAGCAAAATAATTATTTGGTTTACTTTTAATTAGAGCTTCAATTACCACACTTCTTAAGTGGTTCTAGGACTTATTAGATTTAACATTTCAATAAAAACAAGAAACAATAGGGCAAAAGTTCATGTTATTCACAAATTATATTTCCCCTTTTGTTTCATGAAAAGTAGAAATTTCTATTACATGAGAAATTGAACATTTTTCACTGAAAATTCTTTCGGCAGAAATTATCTCATGTGATGTCTATCCGGTAACTAAGTTTAAATATTCTATTTTTTTCAAATTGTGAAAACCTAAAATAGCAATGAACTAAGTGATCATAAAATGATAAAAGGTATTGTTTAGAAAAACAAAAATCCAGAAATTGAACAAAATCTTAATTATATTATAAAATATACAGAAATTCATCTGGAGAGAAATCCTATTATCTTTCTTTCAAACTGCCTAATAATGAAACTGTAATGAATCAGAACTTTTTTTTCCTTTACATTTTTCAAGTAGAAATGTCATTTGTCAGTCATTTCAATTAAACAGTCGAAATCTCAATCATTTAAATAGTTCAGGACTCTTAAGCATTTTAAATGCAATTAAATACATTAGCATTCACATCTAAAATGCTTAGTCATTTTCTTTTGCAAAACTCATTGGCAAAATGTTTCCGTGAGACTAAACCAACTCTTTAAGTATAGACTACATAATATTCAATTCTCCTATGGCTCCATCAAAATTCAGTTTTTACCAGGAAAAATAACTTCAGTTAATGCATATAAAATAATGCATTTTAATGGTTTTTGAGCTTAGTGTTGAATTCTAAACTCACCACTCAGCTGGAGTTTATCTTTCTAATTAGATTAACCTTGAATCAAATGCTGAATATCCACACTACTCTGGCAGCCACTTTAGTTGTAACATTCACGTGGAAAAAAAATGAAAACGGTCGAAGGAAATTGCCTCTACAACATTATTCATGTGTGTATGTTTGTATAGCTATACATACATATATTTATGTATATACTCACAGCATATACATTTGCTTATATATACACATGTCATATAATATATCAATATATATATTTGATAAAAGCACATGTATCACACATAGAAGAGTTTTTGTATGAAGTTCTTTTTCTCTGAAAAACAGACAGGGCATGCAATTAACGATATTGATCCATTCTAAGAAAACTCTGAGTGGCAAGCAAAGCTATTGCCCTTGGAGAAGATTCTTTAGTCATAAATCTCAGTAGTCTATTTAATAAATAGTTATTGCACACTTGTTATTGCTATTGCACTAGCAATACTTTAGAGAAAAAGCAAAAGTCTTTGCTCTCAGTATCTATGACAGGCCATAAACAAGCAGAAAAACAAAGATGTGTGCCATTTAGTGAAAACTGCTATGAATAAAAGTAAAGTGGGTTGAGAGTCCCAGAAGTCAGGGAAAGCTTCACTGAGCACATTCAGTCCTGAGTGAAGTGAGGGAGCCAAAAACTGTAGTCATGAAGAATAGCAAGTACATAAACCCTAAGGCAGGGTTATGCTTGGACGGGTCAGAGCATATGAAAAGTGTGTCTGGGTGGAGAAAGAAAGAGGAGAGAGGCAAAGATAAGATTCCGGGAGGTAGGCAGCAATGAGATTATACAAAGCTCTGTAAACCACAGTATGCACCTTCGACTTTATTCTACATGTGGTTTCAATGATAGGAGAGTTTTGATTTCTTTTTTAAATGAAAAGATTATGTTTAAAAGGATTTTTCTGGTTGTTGCTTAGAGAATAACCATGAGGGTGGGAAGGGTAAGTGTGAAAACAGGGAAACCATTTAGGAATTTACTTCAGTAAGAAGTAACAGGGAGATAAGTTTGAATTTAAATAATTGTTGTTTTCCCTATATTTCAGATTTGCAATCTGTGTGGTTAAAGTACATTCTCAAATTCTATGAACTTGTAAGCATTAGAGTTTAGATTTGAATGCAGGAAACCAGAATCTGCATTTATAATATCTACATTATACAGTGGCAATAATAAAGGAAGAAATGGGGGAAAAAAAAGTACTACTATTTCTATTACATTTTCAGAGCTGGACCCATTAATTTGTTGTGTGATGTAGGAGAAACTAAATAGTTAAATGTATCCAGACTAACAGGAATTCCATTTCCTAAATTGGGATAAACTGGAGCCTAGAACCAATTGAGACATTTGCATATGTGTGCATGAAAAAGAACTGTATTTTTGACTCATAAAGTGTGGCATATCAAATCTATATGCATGCACAAATACACTCCTGGGGAACCTGACCAGGTAGCTGGGTGTGTCTGTTGCTCAGGGTGTAGAGTCAAATTAAGGACCATGGACATATACATTGTTTTAAAGTATTGTTATAAAAGAGAATGCGTACAGAGTGAATGCTTTAGTTTGTCAAAGGGTTGCCATTTTAAAGTACCAGAAATCTGTTGGCTTTTATAATGGCGATTTATTTGGGGTAAAAGGCTACAGTTGCAAAGCCATGAAATGTCCAAATCAAAGCATCAGCAGAGACGCTTTCTCACCAAAGTCAGCTACTGTTGATCTTAGCATGTTGCCACGTGGTTTAGCAAAAGGTCTCTCCCTTCCCCTCCAGAATTTATTGTCTCTTGAAGCTCAGCTGTGGGCAAACAGGCATAGGGCTTGTTGCTTTCTGGGCCTCAGCTCTTTGACCCTCTCAGGGGCTTCTGTTTTCCTACAGTCCCCTCTCACACATGGCAGAATCAAACATGGCAGCTCCTCTTTCCTGTGTCTGTCTCTTTGTGTCTACCTTTATATCAGATCCAACAAGAGGGCAGAGACTCAACATGAATCACACCCCAGTGATGTAATCCAGTCAAATGGGTCTCACACCCACAGGAATGGATTGGTTTAAAACAATCTTTTCCCTTGGGGATTCACAAAATTCAAACTGCTACAGTGAGTAACAGTAGAAATAACAGGTTAAAATGCCAGAACCTGCATATACCAAACTTTAAGTTTCAAAGACAGGGGAAATGCAACAAGGAGAGTGAGGAAGACTGGACAGTATGGTAAATGTGGCATTTGGAAGCCATGGTAAGAAAGTGAATCAAGAAACAAGAATAAACCCTGTAAAATTCTGCTGAGAGATTGAATAACATGAGAATTGAAAAGAACTCTCAGTTCTTTCTGAGTTCTTACCTATTACACCAGTAGATCATTATTGATCTCACCAAGAGTGGTTTCAAGTGAAATATTAGATAGAAAACCCAAACTGGAGTGGATTCAAGAGATGATTGGAAGAGAGGAATCATAGACACTGCATATAGGCAATTATATAGAGCATTATAGAATGGGGTAACTAGAGTGGGACATGTGATCAAGGGACATTTTAAAGACAAAAATTATGTGGTATAAATGGAAAACAGATAATAGAGGACAGTAGACCATTACAGTAGAAAAGAAAAGTGATGAGATCTTGGACAAAATTGGATTACACTTCAATTGACTATGATATTCTTTCTATAACTGATTGGACCAGGGACATGTATAAAAAGTCAAATACAGCTCTCTTAGTCATGCTGAAGTACATGAGGTACCCCAATTCTAAAGATCCACTCAGAAGCAGATGTCTGGGAATAGGTTGTAACAGGCTGACTCAGGTTGACACAAAGTAAAATATGTGTGTGTGAAAGAAAAGGACAAAAGGGGAAAGGAAGATAAATAAAATGACAGACATGGTGAAGTTGCATTATGACCCTGCTAGACTCTAAGCAGTGTTCCAGAATGATAGCTTGTGTGGTAACCAGAAAATCAGTGCAAGATGATAGGCTTCTTCAGGATGTCTCAAGATTTCTTATATGTGTATCTGGTCAAGGAATCTGCTATCCTGTGAAGGAATCTGTCTATTTCTTAAAAATTGAAAGAGTCTCACTAATATACAGGTAAAATAAAGGATTAGTATTGTGAAAATCACAAACTGGTTTTTCTGATTCTTCCTATGCTTCAAGAGTTTTGATGCCAGTCAGAATGTTGAAGTAGGTTAAAATTCATTTTTGTTGCTTGCCCATTTCCCCATATATTTTCCTCTTTTTTCACCACCCAACCATTGACTTGTTTAGCAAATTCTTAAAGCACCTATATTCCAGGAATCATGCTGAGAACTGAGAAATGGAGTGATGAATGAGATCGCTAGATCCTGGTACTTTCATTCTTGAAGGAAGACAGCAATTTATTTTGAAGGGTAATATAAAGAATTACAAGGTGTTATAGGAGCATATGTAAGGGAAACTAACCCTAACTTTAAGGAACACAAGGTCTACAGTGACATTGAATGTGAGACTAGGAGCAGTAAGAATAAGCTATGTAATGAAGCTGATAAAGAATATTTCAGATAGTGGGACTTGAATATGTGAAGGTCCTGGCAAAAGAGAATATAAGCAATTTCAAAAATTGAGATAAATATGGCTGGAGAATAGAGGACATGAATGAGGCTGAATAAGTAGGCAGGGTAAGATTATTCTAAGGTTTGTATGCCATGTTAACATTATTATTATTATTGTTATTGTTGTTGTTTTTATTTCAGTGTTAGGGAAAAGAGATGAGCATGTGATGAAGTCGTTGTTTCTGATTTGGATATGTTTCAGTGTGCTTCTTATAAAACATCCAAGTAGAAATAGATTAACCAATTTGGGAAACAGAGAGAGGGCTGAACTAGGCAAACCAATTTGCAATTGTTACTGATTTTGAAGCATGAAACTGAGAAAGAGTTCTCAGAATGGGAGAAAATCTTTGTAGCAGTTTTGCAGTTTGATATAGTTATAAATTCCAAAAATAGATATTGGATTATGCTTGTAAACTGGTCTGTTAATTTGGGCATGATTAAGTTATGATTAGGGCATTGAGCACCACCCCTTGGTGGGTGGGGTCTCAAAGATAAAAAGACATGGCAAAGGACAGAGTGGGAGTAGTTTTGAGTTGAAGTTCTGATGTTGGAGTCTTGAGCTGGAGCCCCAGGAAGTTAGATAGCTTGGTTGTGAGGAAGGAGAGAAGGCCCGGGATAGAGACAAGTCAGTCACCTGACAGTTCACAGCTGGCCTTGTGGAGACAGGCAGAGCTTAGAGAGCCTCATAGTCTATAGCTGACCTTGTAGAAGAAACAGAAGAGCTGAGCCCAGAGAGAAATGGAGTCCTGGGAAGAGAGTAACCCAAGAAGCCTAAACTTGGCAAACATTGGCAGCTGTCTTGTTCCAACACATGGCAATAGACTCTGGTGAAGGAAGAAACTTATGCTTTATGGCCTGGTAACTGTAAGCTTCTACCATAAATAAATAACCTTTATAAAGATCAACAGATTTCTGGCATTTTGCATCAGCACCCCTTTGGCTAATTGATACAGAATTTGGTACTGAGGAGCGGGGAAGTGCTTTTGTAATTATGAAAATGTTGGGACGGTTTTATAAATGGGTAAGGGGTATTTTTTGGAGGAATTGTGAATACTTGATGGAAAAGGCCTAGATCGCTTTGAAGAGACTGTTGATATTAATATGGATGCTAAAGAGACTTTTTATGATGCCTTAGTAGTAAATGATGAAACTATTATTGGAAACTGGAGGAAAGGCAATCCATGTTTTAAAGTTGCAGAGAAATTAGCAAGATTAACTCCTGGTGTTATATGGAAGACAGAATTTGAAAATGGCGAACCTGAGAATTTAGCTGAAGAACTTTCCAAGTTAAACTCAGAGAATGCAGCTTAGCTTCTCCATGCAGCTTATGCAAAATGCTACATGAGTGTGATAAGCTTAGGACTGAATTATTGGGAACAAAGAAAAAAGAAACTGATTCTGGAAATTCCAAGCCTCTGAAAAGCAAGTTCCCAGATGATAGTGCCCCATTTGTTAACTTAACTAAACTTGGAACTTGTAAATCAGGATTGAAAATGCAGTTATCTAGGAAAGACTTGTGAAAAGTCTTCCTATCTAATGGCTTTGACCCCTGCTTCCTGAATGCTAAACCATCAAAGTTTTTGAGAAAGCTGTATGAACAAAACCACTGTCAGCTTGGACAAAAAAAGGACATGAAAAGGAGAGATTGAAGAAGAAACAGCTTTGGGAGAAAACCATGGAAGCTGAGATCTGGAATTAAGACATCTTGGGCCAAGAGAGGAGCCCTACCCATGTGTACAGAGAGGGTGAGTTTGCCTCAGCAGTTGACAAGGGTGAATGTTCCCACCCAATGTTCTGGGAGACTTTTGCTGCCCCAGGGTACAGAGAAGGTGGTGCACATTCCTCAAGGATTGGGGAAGTTGAGGTCAGCATCCCGTAGTTCTGAGAATGGTGGACCTGTCTCCCATGAATTAGAGAAGGCTCTGGGAAAAGAGATGAGCCATTCCCTTGAGAGTCTACAGCTGGCCTTGTGGAGGAAACAGAGGAGCTGAGCCCAGAGAGAAACAGAGCCCAGGAAAAGAGGAGCCCCAAAAACCTGAACCCTAGCAAACGTTGGCAGCTGTCTTGCTCCAACATGTGGCAATGATCTTTGGTGAGGGAAGAAACTTACAATCCATGGCCTGGTAACTGTGGACTTCTATCCCAAATAAATACACTTTATAAAATCCTACTGATTTCTGGTATTTTGCATCAGCACCCCTTTGGATGACTAATACAATCATTAAAGCTACTTTATATTTCAACTACACCTGGAAAGCAGTGCAATATCAAATTGATAAGTATGTCTCCAGGAGGTAATATATAAAAAATTTCAAATGGCAAAAAACACTTGAAAATATATTCATCAAAAATAGCTATTAGGGAAATGCAAATCAAAACTACAATGAGACATCATTTCACACCAATTAGAATGGCCACTGTTTAAAAAAAAAAAAACAGAAAACTACAAGTGTGGGAGAGAATGTGGAGAAACAGGAATACTTATTCACGTTGGTGGTAATGTAGACTGATGCATCCGCTGTGGAAAACTGTTTCTTGGTTCCGCAGGAAGTTAAATATAGATCTGCCATGTGATCTGGCAATCCTATTCTTAGGTATATACTCAGAAGAACTGAAAACAGGGACATGAACAGACATTTACTCACAGATGCTCAAGCATTATTCACATTGCCAAAAGATATAAAAAATCCAGCTGTCCATCAAAAGATGAATGAATAAACAAAATGTGGTATATGCATACCAAGGAATATTATTCAGCTCTAAAAAAGAATGAAGTTCTGATACATGCGACAAAATGAATGAAGCTTAAACACATTAGGTTAAGTGAAACAAGCGAGTCACAAATGGACAAATATTGTATGATCTCGCTAATATCAACTAAGTATAATCAGCAAAGTCACAGAGTTAATACCTAGACAACTGTTCACTAAAAGATAGAATGAGGATAGAGAATGGTGGGCAGAGGATTAACTGGGGCATAAGTTTTAATTAGGTTGATTGTAAATGTTTGGAATTGGATAGAGGTGATGATAGAATATTAGAGTGAAAGTAATTAGCAGCACCAATATGGGAGTATGATTATGGTTGAAAGGGAAGTTTAGGGTTGTGTATGCCACTAGAAGGAATGTTAAAGCATGAAACACGGGACTATATAGCATAGTGGAAGATAAGTGTGGTTAACAGTGCAAATATTACAGTGTTCTTCAATGAATCAGAAAAAAATGTATCTTACTATTACAAGATGTTAATAATAAGGTGGTATTTGGACAAAAATACACCTAAAGCAAACTATGGACTGTAGTTTACAGTAATATATTAATATTTTTTATTAATCTCTTTAAAAAAGAGAGAATTCTAAGTGACAGAAACCAGATGCAAAGTAATCCATATTGTTTGACTCTACTTATATAAATTGTAAATATAAACAAATTTATAGAGATGGGATTAGATTATCAGGTACATATGACAGGGGAACAATAGAGGGATTGAGAGATGACTGCTAAACGGAAGGGTTTCTTTTGCCTTTTGGAGTAAAGAAAATCCTTTAATATTGATTATGGTGATGAATGCACAACTTTGTAATTACACCATAAGCCATTAAATGTACACTTTACATGGATTGTGTGGTATGTGAATATATCTCAGTCCAGTTTCTTCTACAGTATATATACAAAATTAACTAATTAGACTCCATCAAAGATATTTTTAGAAGTTTGAAAAAATGATGTAGACAAAAATTGTTGGGGAAAAATTAAGGAAACGCACACAGTACTCATTGTCAGCAGCAGCGGTGACACGCAACATGGCCGCTCGAGCTCATAATAAACAGCCTGAGTCACGTTCCACCAACTTCTTGGAGAACAGGAAACGCCAGTTGGCTAATCTATCCCCTTGCCTAGCAACAGCAGCTACCAATAAAAAACTGCCAAGCCACCCTTCCTTGCTAGCCACTCCCTCCTCCCTTTTGAGCATATATACTTGTACCTCACCAATAAACTTTTGCAGCTTGATCAGACCTCTTGTCTTGCTGTCATTCTTCATGTCTCCTTGTCCCATACCATTCTTTTTCCACAGGCTTGGAGGCCCCTGTTGACTGTCCTGCGGGTCGGGACAAAAAATGTAATGGCTTTATATTTTAAATGAATTCTGTGTCACTTATTCTTCTGTATACTTGCACATTTTCTTTCATAACATTCTCTTATATACTATATTTTCCTTACATACACATATAACTGACTTAAAAAATCCAGGAAATTTTTCACGTATAGACCTTTCGTGTGAATACCCTTTGAAGTTGGGTCAATAATTTCTTATTTAATATGCAACGGCAAAATAATTTTGATTTTACTATTTATGTTATTTTAGGGAATTTAATAATTTTTCTTTCTTCATTTATCATTGCATATTGTTTCTCATAATATATTGGAAGGATTTCACCTGTAAAATGCAGTGATATTATTTATTTTGTTTCTCTTGTATGGCGTGACAGATAATGTAGACTTTTAAAAATATATCCAAAGCAATGATGAGAAAAAAAAGATAGTGAAAATGCAAGCAAAAACAGGATTTCTACTGAAAAAAAAAATAGAAATCTGAAAGTTTCAATTATATAGATTGTAATTTATTAAAAAGAGTGCCGGGCCCGGCAAAATAGCTCAGTGGATAAGAGTGCTGGGGTACCACATGGGAGGCCCTGGGTTCGGTTCCCGAGGACCTCTCCGAGCGGGCAGATGGCTTTGAGAAAGGCAAGCTGCCATGGGTGGGGCAAAGCCTCCGTGAGCAGGGCAGAGCCCCCATGGGCATGGCAAAGTCACCCGTGAAAAACGGAGCTGCCGCCTGCGAAGCGCAGAAGCCGGGCAGCCCGCGAAAAAACATGGAGGACTGCTGCCCGCAAAACATGGAGCGGAGCCGCCCATGAAAACGGAATGGAGCCACCCACGAACGGAGCAAGCCCCGCTGCGGAGGGCCAACTCAGTGTGTCGCCGCAAAGATGGGGGGAGACAAGAAGCAGACATAGAAAAAACATAGAAGAATGGACACACAGCAAGAGCAAGCAGAAAGGGGGGGGGAATGTAATAAATTAAAAATAATAATAATAAATAAATAAATCTTTAAAAAATAAAAATAAAAAGAGTGTGTAATTGTTAAATACACACTTAATTCATCAACCTACGTAACATCTAAGAGTCATTAGATTCCAGAAATTAGAAAAAATAAAAAAGCTGTTTTGATTTTCATTTTTAAATTCCAAATAAATACACATTTTTATTCTAGGAAAAAAACTTTAAAAATTTTTTCATATTTGAAAATACTGCTCAATTCTTGACAGATACTTTGATTATGCTTATTTAGAAAATGTGTACTCCTGTTTTCCAATTTCTAAATACTGTCATCTTTTTTTTTTTTTTTTTTTTTTTTTTTTTTTTTTTTTAAAGATTTATTTATTTTATTACATATCTCCCCTTCCCCCCCGTTGCAGCGACGCGCCGAGACTTGGTCACTGCGCAGGCGCGGCTTTCCCCGCTTGTGGGCGGCTTCTGCTTCCATCACGGCCGGCTTTTTCAGTTCGCGGGTGGCTGGCTGTGCTCGATTTGCAGGCGACCTGCCCTG
>PVKH010049503.1:0-10092 GCA_004027955.1 Chaetophractus vellerosus | reverse complement strand
TTTTTTTAGGAGGCACCAGGGACTGAACCCAGGACCTCCCATGTGGGAAGCAGGCATTCAACTGCATGAGCCACATCTGTTCCCTAAGACTATTTTTTGAATATAAGAATTGGGTTTTAAAAACAAAATTCCCAGTGCAAAAAGACTTGGGGGAAGTGGTATACAACAGCTTTTTGTTTTCTTCTTCCATTTAAAATTTTTTTTTCTTTTGTACAACAGCTTTGGCTTCTTTTAATGGATTTGTGTTTGTTATAGGGTATAGAGATGTGTTGAAATTTTTTATTAGAAAAACCTAAATTAAGCATATATTAGCTTTTTACCATTAAAATTATAGATTTAATATTGTTTCTAATTGATTTGGGCTATTCTAATGCTGATTTACAGGGGAACCCTAACCCTTAGGAATACTTCAGAGAAAATATGCAAGTTACTAAATACAGTTGAAATAATATATAGATATTGCATAAATTCAGGCATTTACAATCTATTTGACTGTATGTTCCTATTTACGTTTTCTTGTTATCCATCTCCAAGTGGGAGCTGGTGAGGTGGCCAACTTCGCAGCATATGCATTTGCTCCAGCCACGTTAGTGACTCCATTGGGAGCTCTCAGTGTCTTAGTGAGGTAAGTACACTCTATGGCACCTCTAGAAAGTCAAGATTTTAGTCTCTAAAATATTCAGTCCCACCTAATTAATAGTGTTTGGCATAATTTATATTTAAACAACTTTGAGGATTTTTTTTTTTAACACTGTAGTAACTTACTTTAAAAAGTTAATCTTTGTATATCCCTGCTTTCTTAGGTCTCTCATTATGTTTTTTTCTTCTTGTGTCTTGTTGCATCATCTTGCCGCATCTGCCCGTCGCGTCAGCTTGCTGTCTTGCTCGTTTTTTTTTGGAGGCACCGGGAACAGAACTTGGGACCTCTGATATGGGAGGGAGGCGCCTAATCACTTGAGCCACCTCTGTTCCCTGCTTTGTTGTGTCTCATTATGTTTTTTCTTCTTGTGTCTCTCATTGCATCATCTTGTTGTGTCAGCTTGCTGTGCCTGCCTGTCAGACCAGCTTGCTGTCTTCTTTAGGAGGCACCGGGAACTGAACCATGGACCTCCCATGTGGTAGGCAGGAGCTCAGTTGCCTGAGTCACATCCGCTTCCCTGCCATCAGTTTTTAAAAATTTATTTACCATTTGACAAATGCATACTGTGTTAGATGCTGGTTGGTGATGAGTAGATAGATTTTTGTATTACTATAGAAAACCATTGACTAGTACAAAATTATGTGCCTCTGCAGGACTGCCTTGGGTCCTCATTTGGAAGCAGTAATCTAAGACTTGATCTGTTTCTTTTATTTTAATGATTAGCCCAGACAGCTAAGCCCAAGGTAAAATTTGGATTTTGGTTACTATTCCCAAAATGGTGATTGACTGATAATTACGTATTTTGATCCTTTTTCTGAAGATACTATATATAACAGGTTTTGATATATGTCTTTACCTTTAATTTTCTGTTACTTTATACCATTATTATATTTATAGTATTATATTTTCTTTTTAGATGTAGATAAACCTAGCTATAATTTTAATACTGGTAATTTAATTAATAGGCAAACTAAAAGAATTAAATGAACAAATGAGGATACATTAACCAGTAGGGCTGAATTAAGGGTGAGCTATTTTTAGCATGGGTATGGATACAAATTCCTAATTAGGATATAAATTTGTACAAACTAGTATATAATGAAACAGATGATTCTTTAGAAACTCTCATTTTATGATTGAATATGCATTTTCTTTACCTTGGTTAAAAGCCAGAATCATCCTAGGCTTAGAATATTCAGTCTGCGTTCAAATTTTAAAGTTCCAAGTGGGTTGTTGTTTAAAAATGAGAAAACTGATTACTTTCATATTCTTGACATTTTTTTTTCTTCCCTCCATTTTAGTGCCATTCTTTCTTCATACTTTCTAAACGAAAGACTTAATCTTCATGGCAAAATTGGGTGTTTGTTAAGTATTCTAGGGTCTACAGTTATGGTCATCCATGCCCCAAAAGAAGAGGAGATAGAGACCTTAAATGAAATGTCTCACAAACTTGGTGATCCAGGTGAGAAAAAATAAAAGCTTTTTTACTCTATATTACTTTTTAATTTAATTTTAATCAAAATTTTATGTGTGCGTAAAAGAGACACATAGCTCTGCAGGGCTTACTATGAAAAAGAGCAGTCATACTCCTCCCTGCCCACCCTAGTCCCTGGTTTCTCTTGTTCTTTAACTCTGTGTTGCTACTACTGCCTAAGCATTAGGCATTATCTATTAACTTTACACTATAAAAGGTGCGTATTTAGCTGTTTTGTTTAAATTGTTTACGTTACCATCAGGATATAAATTCTGTTCTAAGCTCAGCCATGTAGTGTGTTACGATTATTTTTCCTTTCTTGAATGACATGTTTTCCCTGTATTAGAATTTATCAGTCCATCCTGAAACTTTTCCCTGGTTGTCTGGTTTTATTCTTGGTAATTTCACACACATTGGGTATTCTTGCAGTTTGAGCTTTGTTTTCTCTTGGGTCTCTTGTTTCCTAAATCCTAGGTTTCTTGCTCCTTCACTTTGGTAGAGCCACTTTTCTAGGACAGGAGAAAGGACAGGGGAGATTTGTTTCCCCAAGATTTGTGTGTATCTCGATATTTTTAACCTACCCTTCCACTCCTTCTCACTTCCAGTGTTGCTGTTGAGAAATCCAATGCAATTGATTTTTATTTTGTCTTTTATGCAACCAGTATTTTGTCTTTGAAAGCTTTTGGGATGATCACTTTGCCTTCATTATTTGAAATTCCCCAATCATGTGTCCAGGTGTGGGTCACTTTTCATCCATGTGCTAAGTATTTGATGGGATCTTTTTAATATGGAAATCCATGTCCTATTCTGGGTAAATTATTTAAATTACTCCTTTTTCTTTTTGTGGAATCCTGATTAGTCTGTTAGTTTGACCTTCTGAACTAGACCATTAGTTTTCTTATATTTTTTTCTCATGTTTTTACCATTTCTTTTGCCTTTTTGTTCTGTCTTCTGGGAGATTTCCTCAGTTTTATCTTCCAGCCCTTTTATTGGGATTTTATTTCTGCTATTTTTAGTTTCCAAGAGCTTTGGTTCTTAATTATGTTTAAAGTCTTATTCTGCCAACTTTAGTATCAGGCTTTCCTAGTGGGTCAGTTTCTTTGGTCTGTTTTTTTTCTTTTGGTATTCAGTTATTTAGTTTTGTGTTTGGGCATTTTTTACTTAATGCTGGACGTATATGAAAATGTGTAAAGGCTCTGGGTGATACGTTCTTCATTCAGAACTTAAATATCTTCTGGCAAGTAGATAAGAGTGCCACAGGTCACCTGCAACCAGTTGAGGTGCATTTCCAGCTTTATTGGGGTTGGTTTCTTTCCAGGTTGCTATTAATTTTGGTCTTAGCCCTTCTGGCTAACCCTTGGAGGTTTACTTGGACCCTGTCCACCTTAGTGAGCTTTGACTTCCAGTGTCTCTCCTCATGACTGCTGAAATCTCTGCTCAGCCCTTGGACTTCTAACCAGGCTTTCTCCTTGGTCCCTCTAACCTAGGCTTGTGTAGCTGTGTTGCCCACACACACCACATGGGATTTGGCGCTCACTTCTGGGTACCTTTCCCATTAATTCCCAACTGCTTATTCCCAAGTTCTGTATATTTTTTTTTTGCCCAGTCCACTGAAACTTCTACAAGCCCCAGGCCACTGCTTTCTACTGCCTTTATGCCGTTACTCCCTGCTCCAGAACTGGCAGGTGCCAGAGGGAAGCAGCAGAGGCGAATGTTAGGCTTAATCTGGGTGCTTACCTTTGCCCTGGATTTTGGCCCCTCGAGTCTTGACTGCTTTGATTGCTCTCCCGTTGCCTCCCTCAAACGTTTCTTTTTTGTTGGGGGTTTTTTGTTTTGTTTTTGTCACTCACTGTTTATTGTTGTTTTGGGGGCAGTTCTTTGTCTTTCTGGGGATATTAATGGTAGTTTTTCTTAGTTTTAGTTGGGGAGTATTTTATTTTGAAGTTTTCTTTCTCTCTACAAGGAGGAATCAAAGGCTGTTGTGTTTTTGTTTGTTTTGGCCCCTCTGGTCCTTAGCCCAGCTGCCTGGTGATCCTTGGCTGCTCCTTAAAAGCAGGGCTGGTCAGATCTCCAGACAAGAATCTTCTGGGAGCTGAGTGGGGAAGAGGGATTAGCATTGCAGAGATACACCTCCCCCCAGCCTGCTACTTTAGTGCAGCTCTCAGCTGAGCCCAGAGCCTGCCAGTGCAGACTGCCCACTGTGGCTGGGGAGGGTCAGTCACCCAGAACTGGGTAGGGGTATGGGGTCTCATTTCTTCCTCGGTGGACTCTTGTTTTCAGTTTCACCTTAACCCCATTTCCACAGTGCCTTTTAAGGGTTCTGTGCTACAAAATTTAGGCTTTGATCACTGCTGCTGTAGGATTCAGCTTTTTGGATGTGCTCTATCAATTACTGCCTCTGCTTTATGGCTTCCCACATTTTCCCTCTGTCTCCTTTCCTTTTCTTGTTTTTGTGTATTTGCCTTTTAAAAATTCCCATTATTTTTTATCAGTGTGGTTTGAGGAGGAAATAGTAAGTGCGTGTGAAGTCTATGTGCCGCTGTATCCTCATCTAAAAGTGCAGATAATAGTAGCTACGTTATAGCGTAATTGTGAGGATTAAATGAGTTAATCGGTGCGTAGTGCTGAGAAAAGTAGCTGCCCGCACGGTGACACCCTGCTCTCAAGCCTCCAGAGTCAACAAGAATCCCGACAGTAGCTTTCAGGTTCTCTCTGATGGATTTGCTGCTTGCTCTAGTACTTCTCCCTAAATATTTGAAAAATGTGCTCCTTTTTGGACAAACTTAATTTGCCACTCTTATTTTTTTACATTTGTAAACTGATGACTCTTCAAGGGTTCCTCTACTAGATCATGCCCCCTTGCCTTGAGAGTTACAGTGTTCAAGGGGGTGGGAGGCAGGCGCTCCCCGGGGTTCCAGAAGAACAGAAGCCTGTGTGGATTAGCCTAATTCTGTTTTCTTTGGTACAGTTATCATGAGACATAAGATGCCACTAAAAAAATATTAGTGATAAAAACATTCTGTGACTATAAACACATCCTTTAAGCTTCCAGTATGTGTATATAACTAAACTTCTGTGGGTGTGCTTTTGCTGAAGCAGATTTAAAGAAAGCTGATATTTCTTTTAGGGCCACATTTTTTTCTCCTTCCTATTGAGTTTATATTTTCTTTGGGATTGCCTGTTTCTTTAGTACTTAAACATGTTTAACTAAATATAACTTTGCTTTGCCTCCCCCAGGTTTTGTGGTCTTTGCAACACTTGTGGTCATTGTGTCCTTGATATTAATCTTCGTGGTGGGACCTCGGCATGGACAGACAAACGTTCTTGTGTACATAACAATCTGCTCCATGATTGGAGCCTTCTCCGTCTCCTGTGTGAAGGGCCTGGGCATTGCTATTAAAGAACTCTTTGCTGGGAAGCCTGTGCTGCGGCACCCCCTGGCCTGGGTGCTGCTGCTGAGCCTGGTGGTGTGTGTGAGCACGCAGATTAATTACCTGAATAGGGCCTTGGACATATTCAACACTTCCATCGTGACACCCATATACTACGTATTCTTCACGACGTCGGTTTTAACTTGTTCAGCTATTCTTTTTAAGGAGTGGCAAGATATGCCTGTTGATGATGTCATTGGTACTTTGAGTGGCTTCCTTACCATCATTGTGGGGATATTTTTATTGCATGCCTTTAAAGATGTCAGTTTTAGTCTAGCAAGCCTGCCATTGTCTTTTCGAAAAGACGAGAAAGCAGTGAACGGCAATCTCTCTAATATGTATGAAATTCTTAATGATGAAGAAAGCTTAACCTGTGGAATTGAACAGCACACTGGTGAAAATGTCTCCCGAAGAAATGGGAATCTGACAGCTTTTTAAAAAAGAAAAAAATTAAAAGTTTAATCTGTAATTCTGCCATAAAGTCAATTTGAATATGAGAATGTGTCTGAAAAAGCAGTGTCCTCAAAAAATAAGGTTCTCTAAAGACAATCTTTTTAAAGGTTTCACTACTTGGGACCAAGATATTACTTTTCTTACATTTAAATGAAGGTAGCTCACTAAAATGACCTCAGAATGTGGCCAATTTCTATTAACACTGTATTATTTTAGAGGTATTTTAAACTTTGAGTCCTTTACCCAAAACTAAATGCACTAATGACAATTTTAAGTCTATAAAAATGCTTTATTTTTTCATTGGTGATAAACGTCGTTATGTACATTTGTCATCTTCTCTGTCAATCTCTGATCATTTTAAAGCTTTTCAATTTAAAAAAGAACAAAACTACCCGAATACATTATGCTGTGATATGCCTTGCCTATAAAATGCCTCCTGTTTGAATTTTTTGAACTATTTTAAGTTACTAAATAAGGGAAAACTCTATAGGCACAAAAAAAGATTAGGAAAACACGCCCAAAAACTATTTTTCAGGCTGTTACTTATTTACCCCACATAAGATTTCATGCATACATCTGATGGACTTCTTGGGTAGCAGTACTGTTATGCCAGCTACATCTTGCCTTTTTTGGGATTGGGCTTTCTTTTGGAGTTTTATTCTTGAGTTACTCCAATCTTGTGATGCCTGGAAACTTGATTATTTTACTTCAGCTCTTGTACTTTGCAATATATTTTCATAATGAGTTAATAGTGTCATTTAGACCATGTAGCAACTCTGGGAAAATACAGTCAGAAGACTAGGGTTATTTTTTAAATTTAACTCGTTATAAATAAAAAGACAAATTGATACAGTTCTTTTCTAAGTCTCAATGCTTGGAGCAAACTTGAAATGCTTGTAAAATATATCATTGTACCAAGTATTTTACTTTGCTGCTTAAGAATTCATTTGAACCACTCTATATTTTGATTTTATAAGAAAATGTGGAAAAATGTCAAACATACAAAAAAGTAGAAACCTATCAAATTACAGCTATTAATCCGTCTTAAAAGTTAAGTATTGGGTCTGCTCTGACCTGCTGCTCCTGCCTGTGGCTGTTCGGCTTTCAGCAACCACGTGGGCCTCACTAAGCTGGAGGCTGTTGGAGGTGGCGTGTGCAGCCACGGACACCATACATCACTCCCTGGGGCTGACAGCCCAAGTTTCACAGGATAAATAAGATTAATTTCCTTTGTCCCAACCTTTTTTTATTTTTAATTTCTTGACCCTCCGAGTTGTCTTAGACACTTACTCTTAATCGTCTTCCTCTTACTTTTTAAAGATTTACTTATTTCTCCCTACCTCCTTGTTGTTTGCACTTGCTGTGTCTGTTGTCTTCCTTGTTTCTTTAGGAGGCACCGGGAAATGAATCTGGGACCTCCGACATGGGAGGGAGGCACCTAGTCGCTTGAGTCACTTCCGTTCCCTGCTTTTTTCTGTCTCTTGTTGTGTCATCTTGTTGCATCAGCTTGCCATGCCTGCCCATCGCATCAGCTCTCTGTCTTGCTTGTCCTCTTTAGGAGGTACTGGTAACCTCTGCTCCCTGCTTTGTTGTGTATCTTGTTTTTCTTCTTGTGTCTTTTGTTGGGTCATCGCGTGTCAGCTTGCTGTACCTGCTGTCAAGCCAGCCAGCTGTCTATAGGAGGTACCAGGAACAGAACTACAGACCTCCCATGTGGTAGGCAGGAGCCCAATCACTTGAGCCACATCCGCTTCCCCCCTTTACACTTTTAATACTACAGATATACTGACAGAGACATACAGATATATCTGTTTATGTACTGTAGGTATATGTGCTTTATACATGAAAGTTTTTTTGCCTCCCTAAGAACTAATTTTTAGCCCATTGGGCATGATACTGCCCCCACTGAGAATGCATGAATTAATACTAACAAATTTTAAAATATTTTATAGCACTTGAATTTATAGCACTTGTACATAAGCATACATTTTTATTTGACTTATAATTAAATCTTTTAAAAACTCAGTAATATGAACTACTTAATCTTGGTCATTAAATTATTTCTAAAAGTAATTTTCTATCATAGTCTATGCTTTCAGGATAGGGCAAGCATAATGGACCCAGGGTTGTTAATTCTCATTACCAAAACATTTTTAGATAACATTTTGTAAAAATAAAAAAAGTTCCATTAGACTTCATGTAATGTGAGGTTAACAATACAACACAATTCACATTATTTTCTTGCATGATGCTCCTGGACTTTGGTGCTAAATTTCCAAGGGCACATAGAAGTTACTCCTACTTTTTATGGGAAAATGTCATCTGTACAAAATTAATTACAAGGGTTGAAAGAACTGTTGACCCTCCAAACAATATACAACTGTCAGGTTAAGCTATACAGTGAGTTCATCTAATATGGTTGGCCTTGTATTTATCTGTATTTTTCTCTTACAATAGATAGGCATTACTTTTTTTTTCCCATTCACTTAGTATTTTCAGATACTTTCTGCCTTAATACTTCAAAATGTGGCTTTAGTTTCTCAATTCTTACCTATTTCCATGACTTAAAATAGTACACCAGACTCTGACATCTCATGCTGACAGACATCACGGGTAAACTCCAGCTGGGTGAAACAATCATCCAGCAGAAGGCTGTGAGGACAGAGACCCAAATGTTTGCCAGTCCCCTTTTTGCTGCACTCTATCCAAGGCCAATCTCCTTTTCCCAAACTGCTGATCTCTTCTGCAGACTGGAAGCATGTGCGAGAGGCATTTATTATCGCTCCTAGCCCAACACAGCTGCAGGACTGTTATTTCTCCCCTGGGGAAACCAATGTGTAAAGCTAAGCGTTGCCCGTGCTGGTGAGAAAAGCGGTGTTTGAGGACAACAGCATGCTCTTGCCCCAGAGGACAGGGCAGTGTTTAAGGTAACCTGGTTTCAGAGCCCCTGGGCCCTGTCTGTCAGCTCTGAGAAGCAGAGAAAGATGCCTTGCCTGAGCAAGGTTGCAGTGAATGAATAAACAGAGAGGTTCCATTAGGTTTATTTCTATCACCATTAAATCATACCTCACAAATTATATTTTGTCACAACTGGAGTGGAAGCAGAGGTATCAAGCTCACTATTTTCTGAAACACAGACACACGAAAGGGAAGGGATCAATCAATGACTTAGAAAAGATTATTCATAAAAGACCGCCAGAAAAATCCCTAAACAAAAGCTAATAATCATTAAGTTTAATTCTAATTCATAAAGGATTTTATTACAATTAGCTGGTATTAAGTTCTTGATTGAGTTCTTAAATCTTCCCCAAAACATTTACCAATCCTTTGCTAAGGGGTAAGGAAATAAACTGCAATATTGTACAATATTGTAGGTTGGAACCATTTGTAGAAAAGCTTACAAGAACTGTAAGAACAACGGTAGCAGCCAATATTCTCAGACTTCCTCATTACCAAAAGCATATACAATTTTAGTCTAGAAAAATAAGTCAATTTTATAAAATTAAGCTTTGAGATTGAAAAGCACAGCCTTTAACAGGCACAGAGAAAAATAGTCCCTAAAAATTTCACTAGTTGATAGAAAGAAAAACATGCCATGATAGTTATAAAATGCAGTTGATCCTGGGGCTCTGGAAAAACAGGCGGCCCCCTGGTGCCTCAGCTGCTGGCCAGGGACTGGTGGATGGGGGGCTGGAAGCAGCGCACGTGTTCCACAGGTGTGCTCTCACCGTCGCCCGACTTCAAGTACTTGTCCAAGATCATGATGATTTCATCATTGAGAATCTGGAACTTGCGAATTCTCTCCACCATCTTCTTCAAAGGCTAAGACAATCAGAACATGTTACTATTAAAACTTGCACATTTGAGGCCGGCTCGATAGCCCAGTGGATAGGGTGCCGGCATACCACATGGGAGGCCCCGGGTTCGATTCCCGGGGACCTCTCCTAGCGGGCAGACCGCCTTGAGAATGGCAAGCCGCCATGGGCGGGCCAGAGCCGCCGTGGGCAGGGCAAGAAGCTGCCACGGACATGGCAAGAGCCGCCACGGGCAGGGCAGGTCGCCCGCGGATGGAGCGCAGCCAGCCACCCGCGAAC
>PVKH010049502.1:0-10093 GCA_004027955.1 Chaetophractus vellerosus | reverse complement strand
CAACCTGCACCTCCATGCTGTAACACCTCCCCTCCACACTGCAACAAGAGCACTCCCACCACTTTGGTCACAACCCCTCACCCACAAGTTACAAACATTCATGTGGTACCCTCTCCACCCCCCCCAAAGCATCCTGGCCTCTCAAACCTGCCTCTCCAGGTCCTCCCAGCCAAAAACCCTGCACGACAAAACCCAAAAATATCACCACCCACCTGTCCCATCCCCCAACATGCAGGCATACTCCATGACCTCACCGCAAATTATGTCCCTGTGGATGATGTCCCCCTACTTTCTTTTCTCTTTCTCTTTCTTGTAAACCTATCTTTCAGACCCTAGTTCTCAGGGCCTGCCCAATTTCCTTAATTCAAATCAGTGTACAGCTCATCCTTCAATGCCTGGCTTGCTTCACTCAATGTAATGTCTTCAAGATTCTTCCATGGTATCCCATGTGTTAGCACTTTATTCCTTCTTACTACTGAGTAGTATTCCATTGTATATAGTTACCACATTTTGTTTATGCATTCACCTCCTGTTAGGCACTTCGGTTCATTCCAACTTTTGGCAATTGTGAACAATGATGCTATGAACATTGGTGTACATATATCTGTTCTTGTCTTTGCTTTAAATTTTTCTGTGTATATACCCAGGAGTGGAATCGCTGGAACATATCAAAGATCTATATTTAGTTTCTTGAGGAACTGCCATGCGGTCTTCCACAGTGGCTGGATGAATCCGCAATCCCACCAGCAGTGGATGAGGCTTCCCATTCCTCCTCATCCTCTCTAACATTTATAGTCTGCAGATTTTTTAATAACCACCATTCTAATGGGTGTCTCATTGTAGTTTTGATTTGCAATTTTCTATTGGCTAGAGATGTCGAGCATTTTCTCATGTGCTTTCTAGCCATTTGTATTTCTTCCTTGGAGAACTGTCTTTCCAAATCTCTTGCCCATTTTTTAAATGGGTTGTTATTCCTTTTATTTTCAAAGTGTAGTATCTCTTTATATATGCAAGATATTTGGCTCCTATCAGATATATATGGCTGCCAAATATTTTCTCCCATTGGGTAGGCTGCCTTTTTATTTTCTTGATAACATCCTTTGAGGTGCAAAAGTTTTTAATTTTGAGGAGATCCCATTTATCTATCTTTTCCTTAGCTGCTCATGCTTTGGATGTGAAGTCCATGAAAGCATTTCATATTACAAGGTCCTGTAGATGTTTCCCTACATTATCCTCCAAAATTTTTATGGTCTTACCTCTCAGTTTTTGGTCTTTGATTTACCTTAAGTTAATTTTTGTATAGGGTGAGAGACCGTTTTCCTCTCTCATTCTCTTGCATATGGATACCAACTTCTCCATGAACCACTTGTTTAAGAGGCCATTCTCTCCCCACTGACTGGGCTTTGTGGCCTTGTCAAATATCAGGTGACTGTATATGTGAAGATCTATATTAGAACTCTCAATTCGGTTCCACTGATCATGTGTCTATCCTTGTACCAATACCATGTGGTTTTCATCACCGTAGCTTTGTAGTATGTTTTGAAGTCAGGTAGTGTGATACCTCCAACTTCATTTTCTGTTTTCAATTAGTATTTGGCAATTCAGGGCTTCTTACTTTTCCAAATAAATTTTATAGTTAGTTTTTCCAATTCCTTAAAAAATACAGTGTTAATTTTATTGGAATTGCATTAAATCTGGAGATTAGTTTCAGTAGGATAGACATCTTGATGATATTTAGTCTTCCTATCCATGAACAGGGGATAGTCTTCCAATTATTTAAGTCTTCTTTGATTTCCTTTAACAATGTTGTGTAGTTTTTTGCTTATAAGTCCTTTACTTCTTTAGTTAAATTTATTCCAATTATTTGATTCTTTTTGTTACTATTGTAAATGGTACTTTTTTCTTGATTTCCTCCTCAAATTGCTCATTGTTGGTGTAAAGAAATTCTACTGATTTTTCATCATTGATCTTATGGCCTGCAATGTCACGGAACTGCTTCATAAAGTTTAGCAGCTTTGTTGTAGATTTCTTGGGGCTTTATAAGTATTGGGTCATGTTGTCTGTAAATAATGAAATTTTCACTTCTTCCTTTCCAATTTGGATTCCTTTTATAACTTTTCTTGTCACAGTGCTCAAGCAAGTACTTCTAAGTCAATGTTACATAGGAGCAGTGATAGTTGGCATTCTCATCTTGTTCCCAATCTTAGAGGGAAAGATTTTAGGATTTCACCACTGAAGATGATGTTAGCTGTAGGTTTTTCATATGTACCCTTTGTCAGGTTCAGAATGTGACATTATATTCCTGTCCTTTGCAGTGTTTTTATCAGGAAAGGGTGCTGTATTTTGTTGAATGCTTTTTCTGCATCAATAGAGATGATCATGTGATTGTTATCTTTCAATCTGTTTATGTGGTATATTACATTGATTGATTTTCTTATGTTGTACCGTACTTGCATATCTGGTTTGAAACCCCCTTGGTAATGATATATAATTTGTTTGATATATTATTGAATGCAATTAGTAAGTATTTTTTTGAGGATTTTAGCATCAAAGTTCATTAGAGAGATAGGTCTGTAATGTTCCTTTCTTGTGGCATCTTTGTTTGGTTTTGCTATTAGGCTAATTTTGGCATCATAGAATGAGTTACACTATGTTTCTTCTACTTCTGTTTTCTGCAAGAGCTTAAGCAGAATTGGTGTTAGTTCTTTCCAGCGTGTTTGGTGGAATTCACCTGTGTAGCCATCTGGTCCTGGGCACTCTTGGTTGGGAGGTTTTTTTATGACTGAGGCTATCTCTTTACTTGTCATTGGACTGTTGAGTTAATCAATTTCTTCCTTCATACCACGGAGTCTGTCCCATGTAACTGGGACATTATTGCATTCATATGCAGAGATTTTCTTAGCGAGAAGCCAGATTTGAGTGACAAGGAGGCTTTCAGGAAGTAACTCTTAGGCAACATATAATATTAGGCTAACTTTCAGTATTTCACAAGAAAAGGTTCATAACAGCAATCATCAATGTGAAATTCCTGGCATAATTCTCTGTCTTTCTTCACTAGGCACTGCCTTATTTCCTGTCTTATTAGAGAATATAGCATAACCTCCTAGGATGGGAATTAAATATTCATTCTGTTATTGTGTGCATCTCCAAAACTGAGACAATTCTGGCCTTATTTTGATAACTTAAGCCAGGAAATCTTAAAGAATTAGAGTAAGTTGAAACAAAGATCAAAGAAGAGCTATAAAAAATGAGAGGAAAGAAATATAAATTGGCCATCAGAGTAAATTCACCAATTCAGATGACTTGACATCAGCAAAAAATTACAAATCATACTAGGAGACAGGAAACAATCGCCTGCCAAAGGAACAAATGAAATATCTGGAAGAGATATGAGATTTAAGAACAACAATGATAATCACAAAACTCACTTAAATCACTTTAGAGAATATTTAAAAATTATGACTAAAGAAATAAAGGATATTAAGAAGTTACTTGATGAGAAAAAGAACAATTTGAAAGCCTGCAAAGAAAAGTAACAGACCTTATGGGAATAAAAGACACATTGGATAAATTAAAAATACTTTAGAGCCACATAAGAGCTTATTTGAATTGAATGAAGACAGAATTAATGAATTCAAAGACAGATATCTGTACTGGAAAAGGCAGGAGAAAGAAAGATATGAGAATGGAAAAAATAGAAGGTTCAGGGAATTGAATGAAAATGCGAAATGAGCAACCATTTGCATTATTGATATCCCAGAATGAGAATACAGAGGAAAAGGAGCATAAAGATATTTAGGAAATAACAAATGAAAATTTCCCAAGCCTTATGAAAGACACCAGGAAGGAAGAGGCAAGCCAAACAAAATAAACCTAAAAACATACCCTGAGACTACCTCTATTCAAAATGATAAATATCAGAGATAGAGTGTTCTGAAAACAACAAGAGGAAAACAAAGCATCACATAGTAGGGAAGATTGATAGGAGTAAGCCCTGACCTCTCATCAGAAAGCATAGAGGACAGAAGAATGTGGTATGATGTATTGAAGTTACTGAAAGTGAAAAACCACCATCCAAGAATTCTCTATATGGTAAAACTGTCCTTCAAAATGAGGGTAGGTTCTAAGTCTTCACACACACAAAAAAAAAATCTGACAGAATACATTACCAAAAGACCAGAATTACAAGAGATAATAAAGGGAATGCTGAAAGAAAAAAATAAGCACAAGAGATTTGGAGATGAGTGTAGAAATGAAGCTTATTAGGAAGTGTAACCTAAAAAGTAAGAACACAGACAATAGAACAATATGAAAACAGAGAGCTAAAGGAAAAAATGAATGAAGTAGCACCTTTACAGTAATAACAAAGAAACAGAGAAATCAAATAATATGATAAATGGATAAACCTAATAGACATACACAGAATATTTCACCTGGAAACAGCAGGATATACTGTCTGTAAATGTTCGTGGAGCCTTCACCAAGGCAGACTATATTTTGGGTCACAATGCAAGTCACAATAAGATCAAAAACATTGAAATTATACAGAACAGTTTCTATGTGTATAATAGAATGAAGCTGGAAAACAATAATGGATGGAAAAGAGAAAATCCACAAATACATGGAGATTAAACAACACAGTCTTAATCAATTAGTGGATCAAAGAAGAGAATTCAAGAGAATTCAGCAAATGTTTTGGGATGAATGCAAATGAGAAGACAACATATGAAAACCTATAGGACAACACAAAGGCAGTGCAGGGATGGAGAATTATAGCTTTCAATGCATACATCAAAAACTAAGAAAGATTAAAATTGATCTAAATGCACACTTGGAGGAACTAGAAAATGAAGAGCCAACTAATATCAAAGCAAGATGAAGGAAAGAAAGAAAGATGAGAGCAGAAATTAATGGAGTCATGCACACACGCATACACACACACATACAAAACAATAGAGAGTTTCAACAATACCAAGGGTTGATTCTTTGAGATCAACAAAATCAGAAATCCCTTAGCTAGAATTAAAAAGGAAAAAAGATAGAGGAGAGAAATAAATAAAATAAAACCAGAAATGTGAGGGCAGATATTACCCACTGATCTTGCAGAAATAAAAAAAAGATCAAGAGGATATTATGAACAGCTGTATAACAAAAAATTCGAGAAGGTTGAGGATATGAACAAATTCCTACAAACACATGAGCCAACTATAATTACCCTAGAAGAAATAGACGATAAAGATCTCAAGAAACCAATCACTAGTGATGATTTTGAAACAGTCATCAAAAACCTACAAAAGATGAAAAGCCCAGGAACAGATGTCTTCACAGGTGAATTCTACCAATCACTGAAAGAAAAAGTAACACTAATTTTCCTGAAGTTCTTTCAAAAAGTTGACCAGGAAAGAATGTCACCAAACTGATTCTATGATGCCAACAATGCCTTAATACAAAAACCAAATAAAGATACTACCAAAAAATTATTTAGCAATATCTCTAATGAATTCACAGACAAAAATACTCAACAATATACTTGTGAACAAAAACCAAAAGCACTTTTAAATAACATCGTGATCAAGTGGGTTTTAACCCCTGTGTACAGGAATATCAGTGTAATGAACCATATTGCTAAATTGAAGAAGAAAATTCATATTTCCCCTCAATTGATTGAGAAAATGTATTTGTGAAAATACAACACTTTTTCTTGATAAAAGAACTCCAAAACATAGGAATAGAAGGAAGCATTCTCAAAAGGGTAAAGTGCATATATGAAAAACCTACAGGTAGCATTGTTCTCAATGGTGAAAAATTGAAAACTTTGCCAGTGAGATCATGAACAAAGCAAGGATGCCCACTGTCACCACTGTTATTCAATATTGTGCTAGAGGTTCTAGCTACAGGAATTAGGCTAGATAAATAAATAAAAGGCAGCCAAATAGGAAAAGAAGAACTGAAACTTTCCCTATTCCCTTATGATCCTATATCTAGAATTCTTTGTATTTTTAATGATTTTTCACTAGCATTACTTGGTTTCCTAGCTTTTGCACCGTTCCTCTTCTACCTTTTATATTATTGTTAATATTATTTTTCTCTTCATATCTCTTTCCTTTTCTCTGATCCTAATAATTTTATTCCAATGAAATGGATTCCACTCCAAGTATACAGAATAAAATGAATCAAGTATCAAGAAGTATACTTACCACACACAAAAAAACATCAAAATTTAGCCCTATGATAGACAGAGAACCTAACCAACCAAATAAACACATCAAAATAAATAGATGCTTAGACACCAAGAAAAAACTACATGTATACAAAAAGAATAGGTGACATTCCAGTTTAATGAACAAACTAAGAAAAATGAGGAGATGCAGAATGTGGAATAACTAATCAAGGATGTCCATTCAAATATCAGGAATCAACTTAAGTAAATGAAGGAAAAGATAAAGGATATTAAGTGGAAAATGGAGCAATGTACTGTAGAAATTGTAAACATACATAGGAAGATAATGAACCTGAGGGTGATGAATGTCACAATGGAAGAAACAAAAAATTCACTGGAAGCAAATAATAGGAGAATTAAACAGGTTGAGGAAAGAATAAGTGATATGGAAATCAGCACAGCTGAAATCAGACAGGTAGTAGGATGGATAGATAAAAAGATTAAAAAATCCAGCAGGGATTTAGTGATTGGAATGACAACACAAAATGCACAAACTTACATATTATAAGCATTGCAGAGAGAGAAGAGTAGGGAAAAGGAGCAAAAGGTGTAACAGAGGAAATAATTCAGAAAATTTCCCAACTCTGTGGAGGGATATGGACATACATGTCCAGGAAGCACAACACCTACCCAACAGTATACATCCTAAATGTCCTACTCCAGGCTATATGCTTGTGAAATTGTCCAAAGGTCAATACAAAGACAGAATACTGAAAGAAGCAAGAGAAAAGAAATCCATCAAATACAAGGTAAGCTCTCTCAAATTAAGAACTTATTAGTCATCTGAAACCATGGTGGCAAGAAGGCAGTGGTATGACATAGTTAAGGTGCTGAAAGAAAAATCTTTCAGCCAAAAATTCTCTATGAGCAGAGCTACATTTAAAACCATGGGAGAGTTCAAAGTATTCACAGATAAATATGAATTAAGTGTTTCTCATTAAGAAACTTATCCTTCAAGAAATACTGAATGGAGTTCTGCAGATTTAAAGGAAAACACAGGAGATAGAGCATTGGAGAGTGTAAGAATAATTAAAAAGATTAAGGGGCCGGCTCAATAGCCCAGTGGATAGGGCGCCGGCATACCACATGGGAGGCCCCGGGTTCGATTCCCGGGGAACTCTCCTAGCGGGCAGACCGCCTTGATAATGGCAAGCCGCCATGGGTGGGCCAGAGCCACCTTGGGCAGGGCAAGAAGCTGCCATGGACAGGACAAGAGCCGCCACTGGCAGGGCAGGTCACCCATGGATGGAGCGCAGCCAGCCACCCATGAACTGAAAGCCAGCCATGAATGGACGCAGAGACCGCCCACAAGCGGGGAAAGCCGCGCCTGTGCAGTGACCAGTCTCGGTGCGTCGCTGCAGCGGGGAGAAGGGGAGATATGTAATAAAATAAATAAATCTTAAAAAAAAAAGATTAAAAGAGAAATAAAAACTGTATATGACATACATAATATAACAAAAATATGGCTAGTGTAATTACTTGACAGTAATAACATTAAATGTTAATGGATTAAACTCTCCCATCAAGAAACGCAGATTGGCAGAATGGATAAGGAAAATGATCCATCTATATGCTCTCTACAAGAAACTCAACTTAGACCCATGGATGCAGGGAAGCTGAAAGTGAATGAATGGAAAAAATTTACATGCAAACATTAATGAAGAAAAGGGTGGGATTAACTAACTATACTATTTTCAGCCAAAAGAGACTTCTAATTCAAAACTATTTTAAGAGATAAAGAAAGGCCCTATATATTAATAAAAGCAGTAAACTCTGAACAAGAAGAACAATCATAAACATTTATGCATCAAACCATGGTGCCTCAAAATACTTGATGCAAACATAGGAAAAACTAAGTGGAGAAATAGATGCCTCTGCAATTATTGTGGGGGAATTTAATACGCCATTACCATCATTAGATAGAACATCTCAACAGGGGATAAGTAAAAAAACAGAAACTTTGAATAATACATTATACAATCTGTATCTAATAGTCATATAAAGAAAATTACACAAAAATAAAATGGGATATACATTCTTCTCAAGTGCATATAGATCATTCTCCAGAATAGATCAAATGCTAGGCCACAGAACAGCTCTCAATGAATTCAGAAAGATTGAAATGAAAGATTGGAATGAAACTGGAAATCAACATGGGGCAGAAAAGCAGATTAGTCATGAAGATATGGAAGTTAAACAACACACTCTTAGACAATCACTTGTTCAAGGAGGAAATTGCATACTAAATAACTACAATGAAATGAATGAAAATGAAAACACAATGCATCAAAATCTATGGGAACCAGCAAAAGCAGACCTGAATGGGAGATTCATAGCCCAAATGCCTACATTAAAAAAGAAAAAAGAGCTAACATCAAAGACATAATTATACACCTGGAGGAATTAAAACTGAACCACAGAGTAATCCCAAAGGATATAGAAAGAAGGAAAAAACAAAGATTAGAGCAGAGCTAAATGAAATTGAAAATAAGAAAGCACTAGAAAAACTAAATGGCATAAAAATCTGGTTCTTTGCGAAGATTAATAAAATTGACAAACACTTTGCTAGATTAACAAATGAAAAAAGAGAGAAGATGCGAAAACATAAAGTAAGTAACGAGGAAGGTGATATCACCACAGAACCAACTGTTTGTCTAAGAGTATGCTGTTTAACTTCCATATCTTTGTGCCCAATCTGATTCTCTGGCCCTTACTAATTTTTAATTGCATTGCATTGTGATCTGAGAAATTACTTTGTATAATCTCAAACTTTCTGAAGTCATTGAGAGTTTTACTGTGTACTAGCATGTGGTCTATCTTGTAGTATGATCCAGGTGCACTCGAGAAGAATGTATATCCTGCTGTATTTGAGGGTAGTGTTCTGTTTGTCTATTAGGTCCAGATCCCCTAATATATTATTCAGAGTTTTTGTTTCTTTATTGATTCTCTGTTGAGATGTTCTGTCTAATGCTGATAATGGTGTTTTAAAGACCCACACTATAATTGTAGAGGAATCAATTTCTCCACTTACTCTTTCCAGTCTTTGCCTCATGTATTTTGAGGCACCCTGATTAGGTGCATAAATGTTTATGATTGTTCTTTCTTCTTGAATGTTTACCCCTTTCACTAATATATATAAATATATATCTCTTTTGTCTTTTACAATAGCTTTGCATTTAAAGTGTATATTGTCCAATATTATTATAGCTATTCCCAACTTTTTAGTTACTGTTTGTTTATAAAACTGTTTTCCAGCCATTCACTTTCAGCCTCCTTGAATCTCTGGGTTTAAGGTAAGTTTCTTATAGACAACATATAGAGGGGTCTTATTTCTTTATCCATTCTGTCAATCTGGTTCTCTTGACTGGTGAGTTTAATCCATTAACATTCAGTGTTATTACTCTCAAGGAATTTCTAATATCAGCCAGATTTTCTTTGGGTTTATGTATGTCATATGTTGTTTATATTTTCTTTTTGTCTGTTTAGTTTTACTTACACTCTCCTCCAACTCTCTCTCTCCCCTGTTTTTTTTCCTTTCAACTTGCATACTTCTTTTAGTATTTCTTGAAGGGCAGGTTACTTATTGGCATATTCTGTTGATTTCCATTTATCTGTGGATATTTTGAACTCTCCATCATTTTTGAATGCCAGCTTTGCTGGATAGGGAATTCTTGGATGGAAGATTTTTTTTTCTTTTAGTACCTTGACTATGTCATGCCATTGCCTTCTTGCTTCCATGACTCCAGATCAGAATTCAGCACTTAATCTTTTTTTTTTTTTTTAAAGATTTTATTTATTTTTATTACATATCTCCCCTTCCCCCCCGTTGCGGCGACGCGCCGAGATGGTCACTGCGCAGGCGCGGCTTTCCCC